>CAIGQZ010001206.1:7674619-7689979 GCA_903798205.1 Danio tinwini
TATATATATATATATGTGTGTGTGAAATAGTCACGACACTATAGTCAATCAGCTATATTTTTGTCTGTTTTTTTTTTATATAATTATAATATATAACAATATTTTAATATAACTATGCTATTTAAATTCTTACAATAGCCTATAGACATTGAGCAATAGTGATGACGAGCTGAGTCGACCCGGGACGCTATCACTGTATCCCCACCATCAGATTCTCCATCATTCATGTTATTTAGCGCTTGTAATACCTCTTCAGCACCCATGAATTGCCTTCTTTTATTAATTGTGATTGAGACTGATAATGGCTTATCCAGTAAATAAAAGACATTGCCAAGTTATGTGCAATGTTAACACATGTGAAAATGACAGCCCAAAAAAACAGGCACTATATAGTGGGTAAATTTGACCCGTGCTGGTGCTTATAGGTATAAATGCCCTGTTTTTTTTTCTGGTTTGAGCTAAACAGTTTTTAACGCTAGGGGATTGTAAATCATACAATTTTAGTAAAAGTCAATGACTGGGAGACTTAAATGTTTTATTAAAAACCTGGTATGTACATTTGAAATATACCCACGGGTAAAATTTACCCTGTGGCGGTTCTAGTGTTAAATACTTATATTCACTATGATAAATACAATTATTAAAAGAGACTTATAAAGACATTTGTAATTGTTATAACTGGAATTCAGTTTAAAAAACATTTAAAGGGCACCTATGGTGAAAAATCTACTTTTCAAGCTGTTTGGACAGACATACAATATGTGTAGGTATAATGCATATGCCGTCAAATTAGGGTGATATAAACACACCCAGTGCTTTTTTTTTTCAATTTAACAACATAAAAACGGTGGACCAATTGGAGCGGTTTTAAGACCGACCGCAACTTGATGTAGGAGTGCGGTCCCCCGCCCCACCGAATTGATTGACAGCTGCGTATTAACATGTCTCCTTAGTAACGTGTGTAATCAGATCCACAAGACAGGACGTGCGCAAATTAACCATAAATAAAAGGTCTGTTTAGTTTGCTAGGATCTTCAATCATCATCAAATGTGATCAAGAGTGAGTTTGACAAGTTTAAAATGTTTTAAAACAGTGCATGTGTGTAATGAATTACAGCGATTTACTTCAGCTTTACTTCATCAACACAGCCGCATGTCAGTACAATTATAAAACAAGACGCTTCAATCCCGGTTGGTGGACATTAAATCAGGTTTATTTTGTACATTCATATAACAAATATCCATACAGCAGTGGAGATTAATCTGTATCCTGTCACATTTGTGTGTAAAGACAGTGCAAAGCTAAAGGCACGCGCTGTATGTGCGTGTGTGTCTGCGCTGTGTGTGTGTGTGTGTGTCTCTCTGTGTGTGTGCATGAACTTTGTAACGGCATTGTGTGTGACTCATCCTGCAGCTCCACACAACAAATGCATCAAATACTCATTGGTAAAGGTCTTACTGTAGTTTTTCCTCACAAACGTTACGTGAGATCTGCTTCCTTTATGTCTGTGTCAGTTGTCTGAGGCAGTCGAGGGCAGAGACTGAGGCACGCTGACAGGCACGTGGAAACGGTGGGCAGAAAGGACTAGCCTTAAAGGGCCAGTACACAAAAACAGCAAAAATCTGTTGAGAGCTATAAAACACAAACTAGTGAAAGCTATAATAAATAATCTGATGGGTGTTTTGAGCTGAAACTTTACAGACACATTCTGGGGACACAAAAGACATATTAAATCTGGAAAAAAACGGGTAACCTAGGTGCCCTTTAAACATGTTTTAAGTGTAATAAAGTGTAAAAATCATGTATTTAAATACATTTTTACAGTTTTTACTTGGAACAGTCTTATACAATTTACCTACATTGTAAAAAAATACATAATAAAAAAGTCATGACAACGTATGTTTTTATTTTACTTTAACCTAATTTAGAAAGTTAATCAGGTTTTTACTTATTATTTTCAGTTAAACAAATTTTAGGTTTTAAAAGTTGAATTAATTGACGTTAAATTTAATTTTTAAGTTAAAATGACAAAAAATTTCAGTGAGCAAGTGTCAGTTACTTGTTGATGAATGTGTTGATTACTGAAATTTTTAAGTTGAACCAATTTAACTATACAAGTCATTTTAACTTACGTCATTTAAGCATGCATGCTTTTTTAAAAGCTCATTTTCATGATCATAAGTACAGTGAATGATCCAGTGAGCAATCCTCTTGGGTCAGCTGGAATCTCAGTAAATACTTGCCACATACCAGCTATAGGTGGAGTGGAGAGACAGTGATAGAACCAATTCTGTGGATGGGGATGATTGGGAGGCCATGATGGTTAAGGGCCAAGATGGAATTTGGCCAGGACACCGGGGTTACACCCCTACTCTTTATGAGAAGTGCCATGGGATTTTTAATGACCACAGAGTGTCAGGACCTCGGTTTATCGTCTCATCCGAAAGATGGCGCCCACTGACAGTATAGCGTCCCTCTCACTTTTACTGGGGCATTAGGACTCACACAGACCGCAGGTTGAGCGCCCCCTGCTGGCCTCACTAACACCACTTCCAACAGCAACCTAGCTTTCCCATGTGGTCTCCCATCCATCCTGCTTCGCTTTAGTGAGTAACCAGTCTAGGGCTGCAGAGTGATATGGCTGTGGTGAAGAGATATATCCAGCTGCAGGCCCGCAAAACCACACACGTTTCAGGTACACACAATCTAGGCAAACCATATATGGTAACCAACTAACTCCTTAGGAGCATTATCGCCACCTACTGTATTTCACAAATATGGCAATCGAGACCGCCCGTGCTACGATTGCCATTCATTAGACTGTGAACAGTTTATGGTTTCCCATTTCAGTCATTATTTTATTGTTATATCGTAACGATCACTTTAACATCTCTGCAGTTTCTGAACTCAAATTATGTCAATAACAATAATTGGTTAAACACTTATGACTTTATTCACATATCCACATACACAAAGAAAACATAACAGACTGTCTAATTGTAGGATTAAGTATAATAAAGTAGTTCAGGATCTTAATGTTGTTATACTTGTTTAAAATTGTTTTGATGTAAAATATAAAAAACAAACAATAATGTGTCACATTAAAATGAATTACTATAGACAATAATAAAAAATTAATATAGCTATAAACTGATTTAAACTGCTATTTTTACTAAACTGTAGCAACTGTTATTCATTCATTCATTTTTTTTTTTAGCTTAGTCCCTTAATTAATCAGGGGTCACCACAGCGGAATGAACCGCCAACTTATCCAACATGTGTTTTATGCAGCGGATGCCCTTCCGGCCGCAACCCATCTCTGGGAAACATCCACACACACTCATTCACACTCATACACTACGGACAATTTAGCCTACACAATTGACCTGTACCGCATGTCTTAGGACTGTGGAGCACCCGGAGGAAACCCATGCGAACAGAGGGAGAACATGCAAACTCCACACAGAAACGCCAACTGACCCAGCCGAGGCTCATACCTGCAACCTTCTTGCTGTGAGGCGACAGCACTACCTACTGCGTCGCCAGCAACTGTTATATACATAAATTTATTCATTCATTCATTCATTTTCTTTTCGGCTTAGTCCCTTTAATGATCTGGGGTCGCCACAGCGGAATGAATCGCCAACTTATCCAGCATAGGTTTTACGCAGCAGATGCCCTTCTAGCTGCAACCCATAACTGGGAAATATCTGCTGTATTTCCAAGTATCTGCTATACTGACTCTGTCAGATAAATCATGACTGATCATCTATGATGAATGATAGAAAACTGATCAGTCTATTATGTTCGATGGCAATCGAAAACAACACTGCCCATTCCCCCGCCTCGATCGCAATATTTGTGAAACAGTAAACACTATTGTTTTTTTGTGTACAATATTTATCAACAGTATATATAAAAAATATATTAATGATGATGTCTGAGAAGTGCATTAACAACATTAACAATCGTCGTAACCATATGGTTTGCCTAGATCGTGTGTGCTGATTTGTGTGTGCCTGAAACGTATGTGGTTCTGTGGGCCTGCAGCTGGATATTATTGGTGGTGAAAGGGATAAGGGGCTTAGCCCCCCAAAAAGTTCCAATTCACCCGCTGAACACCCCCTATATTTTTATACCTTGCAAAATAATGATATTCAATAGGCTACTATTTTTTATATAATAAAAATTGTATAAAAAATAGTTAAAATAAATAAAAATAAAGATCTATATGCTACAAATATGCTTACTTCAAATTTCTTTAAAGGGAGATTTTTTCTTTCAGTTTTTCTCAAAATAAGGTGATGTGCGCATTGTGGCACTTCAAATGCATGTCATGCCTGTTTCATTCATACTGGACGGTCTTGAGCAGAAATTCCATATATTCCTCACAAGTAGTAGAACATTCCAGGAAATCCCTAATATGGTTGAAGGCATCCAGCTATTGCTGTAGTTCAATAAATGAAAATAAGATTTGAATAAAAATGAAAAGGCTTTAACTTACCATTTACGCGACTTCATCAGTAAATGGTCTATATGTGTTCTTCCAGCCATCTTAGATATGGTCTATATGTGTTCTTCCAGCCATCTTAGATATTTTCATACGAATAAAGTCAATTTATAATCTGATGCTAACTGACATAGCATGTTACAGTAGAATATAGCTATAAAATAATAAGCTAGATGCATGAACTCACTGTGATTTAACTATTTCAGAAACAGATGTGCTATAATAGATAAACATGTCTAGATATCTATATCATATCTAGACAGGTAGTACAATTTATGTTTTTTCTGAATAATTTGCATGCATTTAGATTAATATGATGCACATTTTATTGAATAGTTATTTTATTTCACCAAAACTACACACATTTTATACAGTGAAAACAAATATTAGGCTTCATCAGTAGTTAGAACTATTCAGTTTTGCGAAATGGTTGTATTATTACCTCATCAGCTTCAGCTCCTCAAAATAATGAATGAATGACAACAGTGGCAGGATTTTTTTTAACACTTGCCATGTGACAACAGTCCCACCTGGAAGAAGCAGGTACTGCTGAACAGCTTACTATTTACAGTGTTATCGGAAAGTATCATGGCACATGACTCTTTCCACATTTTTTATGTTACAGCCTTATTCCAAAATGAATTAACTTCATTTATTTTCTCAAAATTCTGCACAAATGTTTTTGAAAGTGTGCTGAAAAATCACATGTACGTAAGTATTCACAGCCTTTGTCATGAAGTTCTAAATTGAGTTCAGGTACATTCTGTTTCCACTGATCATTCTTGAGATGTTTCAGCAGCTTAGTTGGAATTCTAGTTCAGTTGATTGGACATGATTTGAAAAGGCATACACCTGTTTATATAAGGTCCCAGGGTTGACAGTGCATATCAAAGCACAAACCAAGCATGAAGACAAAGGAATTGTCTGTAGACCTTCGAGATTGTCTCGAGACGCAAGCCTGGGGAAGGTTACAGAAAAATTTCTGCTGCTCTGAAAGTTCCACACAGTGCACAGTGGCCTCCATCATCTGTAAGTGGAAGATGTTTGGAACCACCAGGACTCTTCCTAGAGCTGGCCGGCCATAAGCTGAGTGATCGGGGGAGAAGGGCCTTAGTCAGGGAGGGTGATCAATAACCGATGGTCACTCTGTCTGAGCTCCAGCGTTCTTCTGTGGACAGAGGAGAACCTTACATAAGGACAACCATCTGTGCAGCAGTCCACCAATTAGGCCTGCATGGTAAAGTAGCCAGACGTAGACTCTTGGAGTGAAGACTCCAAAGACTCTTTGGAGTGAATGCCAGACATTATGTTTGGAGAAAACCAGGCACCACTCATAACCAGGCTAATACCATTCCTACATTGAAGCATGGTGGTGGCAGCATAATGCTGTTTGGATGTTTTTCAGCAGCAGGAACTGGAAGACTAGTCAGGATAGAGCAATGTACAGGGACATCCTTAATAAAAACTTGCTTCAGAGTGCTCTTGACCTCAGACTGGGGCGACGGTTCATCTTCCAGCAGAACAATGATCTATAGCACACCGCCAAAATATCAATGGAGTGGCTTCACAACAACTCTGTGAATGTCCTTGAGTGGCCCAGCCAGAGCCCAGACCTAAATCCTATTGAAAATCTCTGGAGAGATCTGAAAATGGCTGTACACCGTCGCTTCCCATCCAACCTGATAAAGCTTGAGAGGTACTGTGAAGAGGAATAGGCAAATATTCCCAAAGACAGGTGTGCCAAGCTTGTGGCATCATATTCAAAAAGACTTGAGGCTGTAATTGCTGCCAAAGGTGCATTAACAAAGTGTTGAGCAAAGGCTGTGAATACTTATGTACATGTGATTTTTCAGGTTTTGTATTTCTAATAAATTTGCAACAATTAAATTTAATTGTTTTCACATTGTCATTATGGGGTATTGTGTGTAGAATTTTGAGGAAAAATCAGATTTAATCCATTTTGAAATAAAGCTGTAACATAAAAAATTTGGAACATTTTATTCAGCTATGAATACTTTTCAGATGCACTGTAAATACCCGACATAAAAGCTGCGTTAAGTGGAATGAGTGTGATGTATGTGGTAATTTTAAGTGCTTGGATAACAAAACATATGCTATACAACCTATTTTTTAAGTGCAGCATATTCCAAAAGATCAGGGGCTTTTAAAATTTGACAATACATCAGGGGCTTAAGCCCCCAAAGACCCCCCCCCCACCTCTGTTAAAAGAGCAATAAACTAAAAAATATATTTCTAAATTTTTATAAACCAATCTTGCATGACACTGAAAGCTTGTTCCGGTGGGTTGTTGCCAACCAAATTACAGTTATTTGTTAAATTTCCATTTTACCCATGACACATTCAATAAATAACTGAAGTGAAATTAATGTAAGGTCTATCATTTTTACACCTTATGCCAAATATTGACATTAATCTTGTAGCTTTGCTGTCAATAGTAATGCTCTCAACTGAAGGGAACTATTATTACATAATTTAAAAAGGAATCAACATGTTTAATTTAGGGCAGCTTAACAGCTTAATAAAGAATCTGGTGGAGAAATTTTATTTTCTTAAAATTTATTTACTGTTGAGGGGTCTACAGTATGAGACAACTTAAAATGTAATTCCAGGAAAATGTGATGGTTGAGTGCTGTTCAGAATTATTTCAAGGAAACAACTTTTATCAGGCTTAAATATTAACCACTGTCCAATATAACCATATGGCTGGAGTCTACTTTTTTCTAATGCACCTCTGTAGGAGCTAATGGAATGTTTTTCTGCACTGCATCAGATAGAAAATTATAGGTAAAGGATTTTTACACCTGCTTTCTAGAGAATGACTCATAATCTATGAACTGTATTGAACTCACTGATGGTTTTGCTCTTTGAACACCTCCGAAATAGTGCTGATCACTGTGGTTTTCTCTTATGAATATTGCATTTCAAAAAATATATATAATTTTCTCTCTCAAAAATCCTTCTCAATTTTCAAGACCGTGACCAGAGAAAATAAAATCAGAAGAACCAGCCGATACCTTCACAAAAGGAACCTCAAATCAGTATGCCAATAAAGAGACGTTCTTTTTTCCCCCATTAATTTATGCAATTTATATTTCAGATGGTCCAAGGACTCTCAAGTCAACTGTGTCATTTAATTATGGCCGTTTGAAATGAGTTTCCTCTTTTCTTTAAAGTTTTTGAGCTGTGATAAGAGCTAGCTCATCACATTACATTCTGCCATTGAGATACCTATTCCAACCGCTCGCTCAGTATAATTGTTCAGATGAGAATTCAGCCTGATGTCCCGGGCCATACAGAGCAAAAATCTAAGGTATTCTTGGCACAGTTTTTTGACAGTTTTTCCATTTAAACAGCTTGTAGTGCATCCGTGGTGAACTCTGGCAATATTGAACTTCCTTTTAAAATGTTTTCGCTTACAGGCATTTTTAATACATCATCTGGCTGGGTTTAGAATTGGTATTTATTTATTTAAATAACATCTTCTTTAAGCCTTGTTACTTTGTCATGTCAGGTGTTAGTTTATAGTTCATGGATTTTACTGTTTCTATTGGACCCAGGTTGTTTAAATAATAACTGAATGAGAAAAGTTATTATTCATATTTGATTTATTATTATTGTTTAGATTTTGCATAAATAACATCTCTTTAATTTTATGCTTGTCCTTTAAAGGGCACCTATGATAAAAATCATCTTTTGTAAGCTATTGGACAAAATTGTGTGTAGGTATAGGTTGTCCACGGTCATATTAGAGTGATTTGAAGGCAATAAGTCTTTTTTTATTTCCTGACATTAAAATAGGATCCAAATCCCTCTCGTTTTGAGGCTCATCGCAAAGTGACATAGGAGTGTGGTTTCCCTGTTTACTGAATTGAGTGACAGCTATGTATTAACATGTTTTCGGTATGACGCAGTTTCTTTTCTCGCTACCAGCTGACGGCCTACCTGCATGTGGACAGCTTTTACACTGATACCAGTTTGTCCGGTAGCTCGACACATATGTCGGCGGATTTGAGATGGAGAGTGGAGTTGAGCACTACAACGGGGTTTAAGTCCAGTGAAGAATGGTTCCAGAAAGCAGGTAAGACATAAACACAAGCCAAAAAAATATATAAACAAATAAATAGGGCGACGCAGTGACACAGTAGGTAATGCTGTTGCCTCACAGCAAGAAGGTCGCTGGTTCAAGCCTCAGCTGGGTCAGTTGGCCTTTCTGTGTGGAGTTTGCATGTTCTCCCTGCATTCGTGTGGGTTTCCTCCGGGTGCTCCGGTTTTTACCACAGTCCAAAGACATGCAGTACAGGTCAATTGGGTAGGCTAAATTGTCCGTAGTGTATGAGTGTGTATGGATGTTTCCCAGAGATGGGTTGTGGCAGAAAGGCAATCCGCTGCGTAAAACATGTGCTGGATAAGTTGGCGGTTCATTCCACTGTGGTGACCCTGGATTAATAAAGGGACTAAGCCAAAAAGAAAATGAATGAATGAACAAATAAATAACAGTGTGAAAATGTGGTAAAATTTGAAAATGTGGTAAAAAAATTAGTCGAGAGCTTTTCTTTTTCCAGATTGCTTTTCAAAACACTGCTGTTGTATTTAGAAAAGGGGGTGGGTGGGTCAATTGGGGCTTTTTAAAACACTATTGGTTGGATTTAGGGAAGAGGAAGGGTCGGTTGGTCAGTCAGTCAGTTGACAGTAGCCTCTGGTGGTTTATGCAAGAAGAGCAGGCACGAATGGCACTCACTAGAAAAATTTGAGATCTGAAAAATCGTACACATCGGCCTCCAGTGGATTCACAAAAACAAAAACTGCAAAAAAGTAGCTCCTGGGATGTATTTTGCTCTCTAGAAATGTAAATATAGGGATACGTAATCAGTATGAGCCTCGGTTGCATGGATCCTCACCTTTGTTGTCTCGTACTCTTTACAATATGACCTTTTTTTTATTCTTTATTGGTTTCAACAATGAACATATGCAAAATGTAAAAACAATTGTGTCTAATAAATAATTTTACCACAAACAAGCATTAATTTGATTACATTTATGACAGCATTCATGATTTACAGTCACACTATTCAAAGAAACATTAAAAAAGTGCTATATTTTGCTAACAATATTCCCTTATAAAAATGCTGCACAATTTTGCTGCACAAAAATTCTGATAACATTACCTGATGATTTGACAAAATTGCCCACCCTGTCTGAAAAGTCTAGCAGTGGGGAATTTGCTGGTTACAGCACATCTTCCATAATGTAATGGTGCTGAGAAAACAAATGCTATGAAGGTCAATCATTACAGGTTTTCAGCTTTCTTTAAAATATCTGCATTTGTGTTCAACAGAAGAAAGAAACTTAAACAGATTTGGATCCAGTGCAGACAGAGTAAATGATGAGTTTTAGTTGAACTATTTCTCTGAGTAATTGTGGAAGTTGTTTAACCTAAAAAAAAAACATAAAATGAAGTCTGGAAGAAGTGAACTTGGGAAGTTTGTAACAGTAAGAGGAGCATTGACCACAGGATGCATCTTAAGGAAGTTTAGCTAATTTAGCTACGTTTAGTCATTTTGATTCAAATATCCACCTCTCCGTGTTCCAGATTGTCCAGATTCTCAGAGGAGACAAATTTCAGCTTGTTCCAGAAACACCTACATGGTAAGAGTTCACAGTTTGTTGTGTTCAAGACTGTTGAAAAGAATCTCTCACTGACCTTAAGAGAGTCTAACAGGTCTTAAGAGATTTGCTTTGCACAAAACTACAGAACATTAACATACAAGGATCAGAATGCACCTTCTCAGTGTCACAAGAGTTTGGATTTACAGAACTTCATGTTCAAGAGTGTTAAAGGAATCCAGCTCCTTCCTCACAGAGTAATGCGGCTAAACTAGAGGAAGACATCTGCAACAGTCCACAGCCAAAGCAAAAGTGTAAATATATCACTTTACCAAACCTTTTATAAATAAGGCATAGTGTATTTTAATGTATGATATTCTAATTTGCATTAGATGTCTGTAACTGATTAACAAAAAAATCCTCAGTTGTTATTTTAGAATAAGGGTAATCTTATTAGACTCAAGTTTTTGTTTACTTCAATGTGGGAACTTCAATGTTATGTAGAAAATTTCCACTATGGGGATTTCACCAGAAAGCCAATCATCTGAATAGAAATAAAACAGGCCAATAAAATGCCAATGAATTGGAAGCGCCAGCGCACGCAGCTGGCATCAATCACAATCAATTGTGTATAAGAATGCCGGCCACATGCCGCAAAATCACCTTTTTTGCTTTTTAGAAGCTTCACGTGCATACTGAAAGAGATGTTTTGCTGCCTTTCTCTGACTTTGTTTGAGAGAGAGAGAGTGAGAGAAAGCTGCTGTCTTCTGAGAGGCAGATTTCTCCCGGTTCTAGTGCAAGCAACAGCTCAAGCAGTGACGGTCGAGCAGGGCTTCTCCCGTCCCTGGGCGTTTCGCTGGACTGGTACTTCAAAAGCTGTGAGTATAAAGCCTAAAAGAGCAACATGATCGTGCAGCATGTCTTTTTAAAGATGTCGCTCTGTGTTCTGAATGCACTCTATCCAAGCTTAGAGTGAGAGAAGCGATCCACCCTTAGGGATCATCGCCCTCTGACTTGATGACACTGAGGACCAGATGTCCATCGCTGCATTGGAGAGTGGGCTGTCATTTTTCCATGACAATTTGGACCCCTTTCCTCCCTCAAAGTTGGTAAGCGAGGCTCCAGATTTGAAATCAGATATGATGGCCATGCTAACCCGGGCTGCTTCAGCAGTCGGGCTAGAGATGGCTTGTTTCCCAGCTCCGCAGCCGGACCGATTAGACGGGTGTTACGCTCGAAAGTCATCTACAGGTGGGCTCTAAAAACCACTCTCCCCACCGACCCATCCACTTCCGCAGCCTCGGAAAATCCGCTGTTACGCTGCTCAGATTGCTCCATATGAGACCACTTCAGCATTAACTTAACGGTCGGGTGTCCAGACGTGCATGGCATGAGGGCACACACCAGGTAGTTGTCACTCCACTGTGTCACCACACCCTCAGCCCATGGATGGACCCTGCATTTCTACAGGCCTGTGTGCCTCTAGAACAAGTGTCCAGGCATGTAGTCGTTCCGATGGATGCGGTTGAAATCACTGTGTCATTCTTATCCCCAGCAAGCTCAACCATGCAGCTGTTGGTTCATAGATGGAGTGCGGAGGACTTATGTGACCTACCGGTTCGGTGGTTAATACCGTCACTCAGACTAGAGCACCCTCTACGAGGCATGTCTATGCCCTGAAGTGGAGTCTTTTCACTGTGTGGTGTGCTTCTCTCCGAGAGTGACCCTGGACATGCCAGATCAGTGTGATGCTATCCTCCTTCAGCTGGCTGGAGCTAAGGTTGTCCCCTCTGCAAAGAGGGGTTGGCATTACCACCATCCCCACTCTGAGGACGTCTGAGACCCCGGCTCACCCTGGTGCCCAAGGTTCCTATAGTGCTATTTTCAGGAGGCAGACACAGCCCCTTTCTTCGCTGTGTCCTGTTCACGCACTGCGATATGTGACCGCATTTAGAGCTTATGAAGTCCTTTTCTGTTATGATTGGCAGATGGGAAGTTCCGTATCTGTACTTGGGTTAGCCCACCGGATAGTGGATGCCATCTTCCTGGAAAGTGAGAGCGAAAAGTCTCCTCCTCTTAGGCGTGAGCATGCGGCACCTCTCTAACAGACGTCTGTAAAGCTGCGGGCTGGGCAACACCTAATACATTCATAAGATTCTATAATCTTTGAGTGGAGCTGATTTCCCTCACATGTACTGGATAACGCCAGGGAATGAGGAAATTTGGTTTGGTGTTGAAACAAGCATGCTGCGCCTTTCTCTCCACCACAGAGATACGTGCGCTTTCTTACTCTGCTCAGTTGAATTCCCCATTCACAGGTAAGTAAGGTAAATTATGGCCAGGGGACACATTGGAGGGCTGCGTCTCTGGTGTTGATGGTGCACTTAAGCAGCCTGGCAAACCTCTCACCAGTGGCGTGGTAAGGTTCAATTGCTGTGGCGTTTTACATACATTTGCCCATAGTGGAAGTTTTCCACATAGCATTTAAGTTCCCCTCCCACTGGAGAAGTAAATGATTACTATGTAACCCTCGTTCCCTAAAGGGGGAACAGAAGTGTTATGTTCCTTCGCCACAGTGATTGTGCCTTAGCTGACAGCTGTAGTTTGGCTTCTTCAGCTAGAAAAGGTGCTTTTGCGACGCATGGCTGGCATTCGTATACACAATAGATTGTGATTGTTGCCAGCTTTGTGCGCTGGCGCTGCCAAATTATTTTATTCGTTGGCCTGTTTTATTTTTCTTCAGATGATTGGCTACCTGGCGAAATCCCCATAGTGGAATTTTTTCACATAACATTTATGTTCCCTCCCTTGGGGAACAAGGGTTACAAGTAACCATTTCGTTACTTACTTTATCAATTTCATTCCTCAATTGTTTATTCATTCATTCATTTTCCTTCGGCTTAGTCTCTGTTTCAGAAGTTGCCACAGCGAAATGTACCGCCATTCCTCAAATATATGAACTTAATTCATGGTACATTTTAGTAGCTGTCAGTTACCCTTGTTTATTATTTTTGTTAAAACTTTATTTATTACAGTACCTTCCTTGTGTTTATAATATAGTAAGAAGCTCTATGAGTCAAACAATATCCCACAAATCCTTGAGACTGCCTAGATGATAAATCTACAAACAATTTCAAACCTTTTGAAACAACAATCCTCCAAAAGAACCTCTTTTTAAGCATTATTTCATTGTTATGTAATGCTGCATTGAAATTCTATGACTGGTGCCCCTTTTAAAAGGAAGGAACTATTCACCTTTTAACTTAAGTGAGCATAATGAAAATCTCAATATTAATATTAATACCAATATTAATGTAAATATTTTGAGATCAAAACTAAAGACAAGAAATCAGCAAAGTAGCATCTCATGCTGATTTCAATATATTGCTAATTATTTTATTTTGGTCCACTAGCACACTCACCTCAATAGAGACCAGAAAACCAGCAAAAAGCATCCCATACTGGTCCCAACATGAAAAACACACGCTACAATGCTTATTAATAAACCAGTGTACATGAAAAATTTTTTTTATTTGTCTCTAATTACTTCTTCAAACCATACCTGGTCACACAGTACGCAATTTTAGACACAGACAATGTTTAATGAGTCATTGGTCTGTTTCATATAAAAGGTTATTTGTTCTTTAATCAGACGGCAAACCTCACTTTGTGTTCCTGCTTGCATGGAAGAAACAGTATGTTCTGTAATGGCATAATTACTAACAAAAATCTCATGAGATGAGATCTGACTAAATTGTATATTATTAGAGCATTTTGTAACATATTTGTGCAATCAGAATATTATCAATCTGAAATGACAGTGTGAATTAAAACATTGAGTAACCATTTATAACTGCTCTGCAAAATGTATCGTTTTATATAAAAAATAGGATGCCTAAATCTTAAACCATCAATACGTAGGTTTCAGGTCACAGGATAAACAAGTTTTATTATTAAATGAGATATAAATAAATTGAATTTATGAAGCTGGCTTTATATATACACTAGATATTGCATCAATATCAAAACATCAATAGAGCACGCATCAATACCGCCGCCACATTTGTACAGTGCTCCCAGGACAAATGTCATTCAGCTGCTCTTGTCAAGACTGTAAAGTCAATCTGAAGATGCTGGACTTTTGCACTGCATATGGGTGTAGTTACGAACAAACAAAGAAAACAAAGCATAAAGGCAGAACAATTCATAGGTAAGATTTATTTTTTTGCGATTTTGTATGTTACGAACGTTTGTGCTAAACAAGTAACTTTACTGATGGTAATACAGTCACTTACTGCACTTACCATAATGCCGAGTTCAGAATGCATGATTTCAGCCTCGATTTTGACTCACCGACAGGTTTTGAGAAATTGCAGACAAATGCCTGAAATCACAGACAAATCAGTGCTCGTTTACGCGAGTAACAATCACACAGTATGTACTATCAAGGATGCGGTCTGAAAGAATCGCAATGAGTTGCCGACACCCGTGAGATATTTGGCGTGCTAGATATCTGGAGCTGTCGGCGATTCAAATCCTTTGATTGTATTGTAACAATTATGTGACACTGACAACAGGGGTGTGGATCCAAATGCAGGTTCATTAGAGAGGTCAGGTAAGCAATGGTCAACACAGGGGCAAACAGATGTATGCAGGCAATCCAGAGTCGTAGTTAGATACACAGGCAGATGGTAAGAAGTAGGAATGGGTGATACCACAATTTTTTAATGCGATACGATACGGATACTTTTTGTTAATTTTTTCGATACCGATATCAATACTACTTATTGTTTAAAATTTAATGTTAATGTTCAAAATCATGTTAATTCAAAAAAATCATTACGTGTGTGTGTGTGTGTGTATATATATATATATATATATATATATTTTTTTTTTTCTTATTCACCTAATGGTAACGAAAGAGAAAGAGAGAGCTGATCTATTATTCAGATTTTTATTTAATTAATTTTTTTATTTGTATTTAATTAATATTATTATTTTACTATATATTATAATACTATAATACTGTTTGCTGTGCTTACTATGTATGTATGTATGTATGTATGTATATTTATATATATACACGTGTATATGTGTGTGTGTGTGTGTGTGTACTTTTTAAATGCTTAGGCAAAACATTTGTAACATATGTCATGCCAATAAAGCAATAATTGATTTGAGAGAGAGAGAGAGAGAGAGAGAGAGAGAGAGAGAGAGAGAGAGA
>CAIGQZ010001206.1:7690379-7736989 GCA_903798205.1 Danio tinwini
GAGAGAGAGAGAGAGAGAGAGAGAGAGAGAGAGAGAGAGAGAGAGAGGTTAGCTTCCTTTAAAACTCTCATATAACATCTTTTGTCGGACAGGGAGACTGAGCAGAGGAACACTGGGCAGCTTGTTTTTGTTCTGTTTCTTTTTAAGTTTCAGGGTGTGTTGTCTGTAAGTGTTTATACAGGCTGCTTGTATTGTTGTTGTTGTGTACGATTTTCTTATGACAAATATTGCTCGTGCATCGCTTTCAGCTGATGAGCACCACAACACGCCACGTCACCTCTCTGCCATCATGACATTCCATTCTTGTTCTTTCACTTGTTTTGGCAACACAACGTGGCGTCTCTCTGTCATCTGTCTTTGAAGCTATCATGCATATTAATGAGGTTGCACCGCATACACAATAGAGTGCGCTGATTGGTTTGAACCAAATCTTTCTCATGAATTGACGCCGCACACTCAGAGACGTCATGATGCACTCGCAGGTACCAGCCTGATCTCATGAGGAAACGTAAGTATTTTACGTTTTGTCAGTTTAGTGGCTAACTTGTACAAATTCGTACGAGTTCAGTCCATCCATCCTACAGTGTTAACACAGCACCAACACAACGCTGGCCTAGATAGTCATGCATTGTGAAAAAAAATTGTGACACAACTACTTTGAAAATCACACAGTCTGAACTCGGCATAAGGCAAAGTAGCACCAACTTGTACTAAATTATAGGCTTATGCTAGTTTTGTTGAATAAAATCAGTCAAAAATGTAAATGAAATATGACAACAAGATGCTGCGGTGGCAAAAACTTGTATTATTGTTGGCTAAGTCAAGTAACGGCTAGTTTTTAAAGTAACTTCTAAGGGTGCCTGATAACATAACAGTGCCTGCGCCTCAATGTGCATACTGTCCACCCTAAATCATTGAATATTACAAATGTTATGTACTATTTAGATCAGAAATGTGGATGTGCACATTGAGACGGAGGGATATTGATGGTTTGTGCGAGTCGTTCTTAACAGAGATTCATTCACAAACGAATCACTCTCTCTGTTAGTGTTTCAGGACATGTATTAGATCAAATTTAACAGGGAGGGAGGATAATACATTTTACATGCACTCAAATGCATGCTCTTTGTCGGCAATGCCCATGCGGTCACTTATCCATCAATATAGAAAAGTATGTACAATTAAAATTTGTGTTATTTAAAAAAATAATAGCATACTGACCACCGGGAAATCTCCCGATCATAGATATATGTATAAATGTTTGCATATCTATAGCTCTGGATGGCCACTGTTCCACTACACCTTGGTCCCACACTCATTTCAAAGGAGCGCTACCCTGTACTAAAATGGCAACTCTATTGACGCATTCCTTACAACAGACAACAACACGGTAGGTGACATCTCATGTAAATATCTATGAGCCAGTTCAATGAGGCCCTATACATATTACACAAATACTGTAAATAAAGCTGACACCCAATTGTAAATGCATATTACACACACAGCACCCATTTTTAAAAATGCATTTAATTATTTTGGATTAAACTATCCATTTATTAACACTTAGGATTTATGTTTTATGCATAAATATCCAGTTTGTCCCTTTGAGATTATCATCCAGCAATGATTTATTAAAATACTGATGCTAACACACAGCTAGAATTTTAACTATAAATTGTTAATGTCCTACAGTGGTTGACTGTCATATAATAAAAGCTCCATTCTTTAATGTTATTTTAAGGATTTTATTCTATTATTAAATCATGTATATGATTTATGTAAATGATTTCACCAGGCCTGGCACATTTCAATAAATAAAGAGAAGTCATAGCCCTGTTTGCATTCTGTAAAAGAATCTTGTAGACACAAAGTTTTCATTGAGATTTGAAGTGTTTGATGGTGGCATTAGGTAATACATTATGCATTAAGGTGATGTTTATTTTATTCTCCCTGCTGCCTGTTTAACAATATATTGTATGCTTCGTTGTTGAATGTTGTGATGATTAAAGGTAGAAGACATGCAAGCAGATGATATTGCTGTTTAATATTTGTGGTTTATTATTGGAATGAAGTTTGAGGTTGGTAAGTGTTGCCACATAGCAACCATACCATCACACAGAGGCGCAAAATTGAAAAACACACCACCAGCTCTTGGTTTGAATGCCTGATTAAAAAAAAAAAACATAACAAGATATTCACATTTTAGGGTTAGTACACCATTGACTCTGTAGTCCACATGGTGTTTGATTGTCAGTGAGGCACAGGCACCTCTGTGGGAAATAATGCAGGCCTTCATATGTCTCACATTCCCAGGTGATACTTTTCTCAACAGTAAGTGCTGATTATGTACAAAAGTTTTCTACGATAGGTTTTTGCACTTCAGAGAAAAGACTGTTAGAATGTTGTGGGAATCAAGCCATTGCTCCAGATTGTCTACAGAAGCGGTGCTGTTGTTTAGACGGAATCTGCAAACCAGCCCACACTTTCACCAACTTGGAGTTCAGTAACTATGTTACTGCAGAACCTGCCTACAAACAAACTCTATGTATTATGGTTATTAGTAAACTAATTCAAATATAAGGGCTGCACGGTGGCTCAGTGGCTAGCGCTGTCGCCTGACAGCATGAAGATCGCTGGTTTAATTGCCGGCTGAGCCAGTTGGCATTTCTGCATGTAGTTTGCATGTTCTCCCCATGTTTGCATGGCTTTCCTCTGTGTGATCTGGTTTCCTCCACAGTCCAAAAGACATGCGCTATAGCTGAATTGGATAAACTAAATTGGCTGTAGTGTATGTGTGTGTGTGAATGTGAAAGTGTATGGGTGTTTCCCAGTACTGGGTTGTGGCTGGAAGTGCAGTACTGTGTAAAACATATGATGGAATAGTTGACAGTTCATTCTGCTGTGGCAACCCCTGATAAATAAGGGACTAAGCTGAAGGAAAATGAATGAATGAATGAATTCATGGACCATGAGAACCTGGGCATTACCTGCGGTGGAAGAACAATGAAGCTCTACATTACAATCCTACACCATACAGACAGAACCTGGGACAGTAATGTGAAGGAACTGATGGCACATTCAAGTGGTACCTCAAATGGCACAGGCACATTCACTACAAAGAAAAGGTACTTTTGACCTTCCATCTACATCTATGAACATAGCAGAGACTGAACAAACTTAAATGAAGAAAAATGTTCAAGCACTGAGGATGGATTGAAGTTTATCAGGTCAGGCCGAGTTTGCAACCTGTAACTATACTCAATCTGTAAAAACCACACTGACTCAGTAACAGTGGTGGAAAGAATACTGAAAAATCATACTGAAGTAAAAGTACCATTACTTGCCTAAAAATGTTGCAAGTAGAGTAAAAGTATCTGCTGTAAATATTACTCAAAGTAGGAGTAAAAAGTAGCCCTTTTAAAAGTACTCAAAAGTAATGAGTAGTAAGTATCATGCTGTCAAAAGCTGATGTGTTTACATGTAATTTGTGCATGTGTGTGTAAACGTAACATTCTGTAGTGCATTTAGTTATTGCCCAGAAGGCACACAACATCATGAGACATTAATATTAGGTTATATTTAGGTTGTAATGTCAGGTGACCACAATTAATTGTCAAGCTAGCGGCTAAGAATTGGACATCATTATTGGACATCAAAATAACATTGATATTTGGTTGATTTTAGGTTGCTAGAAAGTGACCAAAATCCAACGTTGAGCCAACATCTTAAACCAACATCATATTGACGTCAAATACTGACATTTATTCATCAGGTACAGCAACCAACGTCTGATAGATGTCATGGGGTAACGTTCACACAACGTCAAGCTGTAACATCATTAGACGTTGATATTTGAGATTGGTTTTAGGTTGGACATTGGACTGAAACAAACTGCAAAGTCCCCATGACGTTAAGGTTCATCGTCAATCAGGCGTCATGTTGACATCCTGTGCCTGCTGGGTGTTTAAGGCCATTCCGTTCATCATACAGTAAACATCTGTCATCTTCTCATCAGTGACATGCATCTCTGGGTCAATGCACGTCTTCATCTTCATGGACACTTTTAATACTTCCAAACAGTTTGCTGCAATTATAAAGTGCACACGTCTTGAGTTCATTATGATGCGATTTACCTTCTACGGTATGTGCGATTTGATTGGACAGGAATCTCAGGACTGATTTTTCTAATCGCCATAGTCAAGAAAAATAAAGTAGTGACTGCAGGTTAAAGGAAAGTAGTGGAGTAAAAGTACAGATACTGCACTAAATATGTACTCAAGGAAAAGTAAAAGTACACATTTTTTTAAACTACTCAGTAAATTACAATTCCTGAGAAAAAACTAGTTCATTACAGTTGAGTATTTGTAATGAGTTACTTTACACCACTGCTCAGTAACCAGTTAGTGCTTGGGCAGCCTGATCTCACAAGGATACGTAACTATTTTACATTTTGTCAGTTCAGTGTTCAGTCATACGACAACGTGGGGCCCAACCCCACCCCTAAACCCAACCGTCATTGGGGGGTGAGCAAATCCAACTACTGTACATTGTACGAATGAGATTGTTTGATTTCATACGAATTAGATATGTCACAAAATATAAACAAAGTCACATTTACAGACATTTGTGTTGCCAAATGGATAAAAAAAAAAAATCTTACATAACCTGGCTACCAATAAAAACGTACAAGTTATCTTGAACAAAGTGACACTGAGCTTAATCAGCTTGCATGCATGTTTTGGGGAGGTGAAAGGGGTTTTACAAAGAAAAATGAAGTTGCTGATGAAGGAGTAAACAAACAGATTTAGCAGAGCATAGAGAACATGGCTTGAAGCTAAATATGAAGATAAATAGATTTGAGGACCAACATCTGTGGTTGATTACCAGAGGATTTTATTTCAACGTGTGTACTGCAGTTCACTTAAAACAAAGTCTAACAGTCAAGACAGCCAGAGGGGTTAAAAGCATAAATGTAAAGCTGATATTTTGTTTCCTAAAACACATTCATTAATTTTTCAGTTTGTTGTTGCAACTCTAATAAGTTATTTCTTTTGAGGTGTTACTAGTTTTTCTAAATGGAGGAAATGTAATTACTTTATGTAACACAAATAATGCACATGGTGAAGAGTTTTACTAAGTCTTTTTTTTTTGCAAATGTTTAAACATATAAATCAAGTTGATGTTTAATACAAATAAAATATAAAGATCCGGTATAATACTACCTAATTACAGTAAACTAATTGTCAACTTGACAATTAATTGAAAATTATGCCTCTACATTTTTGTAAAATTCGCCTAGTGTTGTGAAACATGTTACAATCAAAGAGCTCTAAAGCTTTCACACCGAGGCTGATAGCTTAAATTATTAGCAACAGTGGACCAAAGCTATTATGATAAAGATGTAGAGAAACAGTATTGCATCACTTTCAGGTTTTTTTTTATTTTTTTTTTTACAGCTTATAAACAATAATATTGAAACCCATTGGTTACACTATGGATGGTATGATGAAAATGACTATTGATGAAGCTATGATGAAGCTATGCAAACCAGTCTTGCAAAGTATAAACATAAAAGTCTTTCAGATATCCAGTGCTTGTTAGGGTGTGTTGCCTTCTTTGAACATGCTGGGAGAAATAAATTGTGTTGTTTTTTTTTTTTCCACTACATTGACTGTGATTGCTAAATTCCCCATTTAATAATATAGATTACATGAGCTGGATTCACTGGTCAGATGCGCTAGAAACAAAGCACACAGAGGACAGCTCAGATTACATGGTGGTAATGCAGACAAATAAAAAAAAATAAAATAAACAACGTAAATGTTGGCTGGTTTGGACACAGATATAGTTATCGTTAAATTTGAATGTATTGTTATAAGCTTTGGCCTTTAATGATGCAGAATAGTTATCACAGTTGTGGGTGTGCACGCTCTTTCTGTGGTTGTCTGTGTTTTTATTGTGTGATTATGTTTTACTTTACTCCATGTGCGTTTATTGTCGTGTGTCTGTGCTGTGGTCACGTGGTTTCATTGCTTAACGATCAGCTGTTCAGATCAGCCACTTCAGCTGTGGTTAATTTCCATGCTTATATATAAATGTTATTTCGTTGCTTTGTTGTCAGATCATTATTGTTTGTTCATGGTGTCTCGTCAGGACTCTCGTTGGCATTTCGCTGGATTAAGCTGCGGTCACACTGGACTTTTCTCCCCATAGACCTCCATTCATATGAAAGCGAATGCTTTAGACCGGAAACGCATGGTCATGCATCAAGTTTCGCAGTTCGCTGCGGTGCAAAGTTCAAGCTTGGTGAACTCTGACCTGCGAAATTGCATCACTTAACTGGATGAGACCAATCGAGGATCAAAACATGACCTCTCTGGACAGAAATTTAAAATATGGAGCAATCGCTTGCTTTTTTAATGTCTAATCATCTTGTTTAATCCTGCCCCTTTTCGCATGCGCCGTACAACAGAATTTCGCATGCGCAAGCTCTAGTGTGACCACAGCTTTATTCTTGAGTCGTTTCCTACCCGGTCTCGGCTGTTTTTGGGACTTATTTCAGCTTATGTCCAGCTATGGCATTTGGGTCGCTAGTTATCTCTTGTTGGACTGTTTTTTTTGCACCTTTTTGATCTATGACCTCTGGTCATAATAAAGTCACTTGCAGCTGGTGTCAGTTTTTCATCTTTGTTAGTTTTTTGAAACCGATTTAACAGAGAAAAAGTTGTTGAAAGGAGGCAACAGCACCAAAAAACTGTCATTGGATTAAGAAATCATCACCGGATAGAGAATTCATCGAAGTGAGAGTTGAAACGAGTAACTGTTGTCGGCAGACATCCGAGTGAGAAGCGGATGTGGCGGAGCTGTAAGCAGTTACTGATGCGTTTTTTTGTGTGATTTGAAGCATCTGTGACGAGTCCCTGGTTCACGCTGGACTCGAGGAGAAACTTATGTACGGCGAGCCACCCACGGAACCGACTCACCTGTTAGACTGTATGTTTGAGCCATCGGACTGGTAGGAGAGTTCTTTTGATTTGTTTGAAGAAATGAGACTCGGACTTATACCTGACAACACTCCCGTTTTTCCCGGGAGTCTCCCGTATTTCAGACCCACCTCCCAGTTTGTCATTTCTCCCGGAAAACTCCCGGAATTTCAACCCCTTCCCCCGGTCCTCAGGTAATTAATACAATCTGTAACACCCCATTCACACAGGGCTTCAGCCAGCGTCAACGATTGACAGAGGTCGTGTCTGAAGTTGGGGCGATGGTCATAGCAGCGTCAGCCAATGAAATTAGTTAGCAATCGGCTACTGTCTGAGCTGGTGTATTTGCATGCAGCGATCTGATTGGCTGCCGCTTCCATTGGTGCTTGAAAAGTTGAGAAAGTCCCAACTTCTGCAGCAATCAACGCCACTGAAGCGGTGCCGACGGATCCACAATGCAGTTTGAAGCATTGAGAAGCGTTGAAGCTGACGCCCCCTGTGAATGGCGTAACACCCCCGGATCGCCGACGGCACCCCTTCCCGTCGCTCTGCTCAACCCCCTCCCCCACCCCCTTCACCTTTCGGTTTTCCAGCCCTTGTCAAGTCTCTGAATGGTACTGGACACAGACACCCCACAGACACCCCCCCCGCCAGGGCTCTCTCCTGAGACAGCATGCCAAACAAGATTTATAATCAATCATCAGCTAAGTGTGAACTTTTGAAACCTATTAAATGTGTGTGTGTGTGTGTGTGTGTGTTTATTGACTAGTATTGCTAAAAAACAAGCTTATCTTGGTTTTCTATTTTATTTCCAGCTCTGACTTTTGAGGCTAATGAAATAAAAAAATTTGACTTGTAGAAACAAACTAAAAGGGTGCAGCTACTTAAGCAAATGCATTTTTTAGATGTTTTCTGTTTATTATTATTATTATTATTATTATTATTAAATGAAAATCACCTTTAGCACTTTTTTATTCAATTAGAAAAAAAAATTAAATCTAAAATAGAATGCAAAAGCAAAGCTGCCTAATTTATCAAACAACTTATCAAAACAAATACATGCTTCCTTTTCAGATGCACTGACAATTTTGTTGGCAATTTTTAAGTATTTCAGCTGGCACTGGCAACCTTTAAAAATAGGATTTTGTTTGTCTATCATTTTCTTTTGAATACAAACCTTGATTTGCACCAGACAGCAAAGACAAAGAGAGAGATTTACTAAATGCTCACGACAGTGCAAATCCTTTTTTTACACTACCAATTGAAATTACCATAGATAAAAAAAAATGTCAGGATCTACTTGAGACACACAGTGAATTATTTGAGGCCCTCATAAAAGCAATGTTTTAACCCGACTTGTGCCTCCCTGCATTGTTGGTAAATTACTTGCGCCTTTTCACCATCTGCTCTGCTTGTTTGCGACCTAATTTGTGGTGGCTTATGTACTGTGGACATTAACCTCATCTTTATGGTATTGTGCTCTTGGGGTAATTTGCCCTGTTCAGTAAATATAGGCTTTCTGCTACTTCTGCTTTTTTTTTGCTGTACAGATACAGGCTCTGTAAAGTTCAGCTAGTATGGTGAGTAAACCAGAATACATGCTTTGGTGGAAATGCATAGACTCAAATGAAGATGTGTAGATTGTATCAAAATAAATGTGTCTTGTGTAATATCATTTTGTTTAATCATTATTATTATTATTTAAATAATGTGTTATTCATTGTTAAAAAGTTGAAGGAGTTTTTGTAATACAGTATATATGCCATGCTGGTATAACAATCTTTTACAAAATAACCAAGGTACTTCCAAAAATTAAGATACAAGTGGAAAACTTTTGTAAATGATTGCAATGATTGTGAAATGAAGAAGATATAAAAGGTCAAAAATGCTGTCAAAAAGTAGGAAATGTACAGGCACTTGCTTTGAATGACCACATCAACAGTCAAAGGACATCACTAGTAGTGATGGGAAGTTCAGATCATTTTACTGACTCAGATCTTTGTTGTACTATATACTTTGTGATGTTACACCACCCTCGAAAAGGTGGTCTCGGTACGCTTTCAAAACAAAACCTTGGAGCGGTTTGTTTGTGGTGAGAATATGATCCAAACTAAGACCCAACCACAAAAAGTACTGCACTTTTTTGGGCTAATCCCAATTAAACACAATTAAAAACAATTGTTGACAGTGCCTTGCCAACAGAGAGAGAGTGAGGGGGAAAAACATTACCTGATGGATCGTTGGTAATATTTCCGGAACATTACCATGTCGCAGTTTAACAAAATTAATTCACGCCTCCTCCTAAAGTGACTAATGATGCACCTTCGTTGTTTGTAATGCTTTAAAACATTGTTTTCCAGCCGCAGCCATGCTTCTTTCTCGAAATGTATAGTTTGTCTAAAGTAATGTATACAAACTATATAGTATACTATGAGCAGGGATACAATGCAGTCGTAGCTCCATAGTCAAAAGCAACATTTTGTGTCTGCCGGTTTGTTTACTTGCGGGAGATCCATTGACATTTTCCTGCACGTAAATTCTGACCAATTGAAAAGCAGTTTAGGAAATTTTTTCAACAACATCTGGCCAATGAATAATTTGAATTTTGTCAGACGACTACACTTTGGTTCTTTTCAACTGGTTTGGACCAAAGCAATCAGTGTTGTTTGAAAACGACCCAAAGACGGCAGAAAATGCTACAATGTATCATTTGTTGCTTTTGGTCCGAACCAAATGTAGCGAACTACAGACGTGAAAGCACCCTTACAGATATCACAAGTCTGTCACAGACACTACTTACAGACATCACTAGTCTCTCACAAGGACATGACTAATCTCTCAAAGACATCAAGTAGTCTATAATAGGACATTACTCAAACACATCACTATTCTATCACAGACATCACTAGTCTCTCTCAAGGACATCACTAGTCTCTCACAGACACTACTTACAGACATCACTAGTCTCTCACAAAGACATCACTAGTCTCTCTAAGTGTGCTTTCACATCTGTGGTTTGCTTTATTTGGTCCGGACCAAGGGCATAAAATGATACATTGTAGCATTATCTGCCGCCTTTGAGCCGCTTTCACACCACACTGATAGCTTTGGTCCGAAACAGTTGAAAAGAACCAAAATGCATTCATGTGACAAAACCCGCACCACTCATTGGCCAGATGTTGTTGAACATATTTCCTAAACTGCTTTTCGATTGGTCAGAATTCACGTGCGGGAAAATGCCAACGGAACTCCTGCAAATAAACAAACCGGCAGACACAAAATGTTGCCTTTTACTATGGAGGGACTACTGCGCTGGCTGATTGTATCCCTGCTCATAGTATACTATATAGTTTGTATACATCACTTAGGCAAACTATACATTTTGAGAAGGAAGCGCGGTTGTGGTTGGAAAACAATGTGTTAAGGCATTGCAAATGTCGAAGGTGCATCGTACGTGACTTCAGGAGGAGGTTTGAATTAATTTAGCTAAACTGCAACATGGTCATCTTCCGGAAACACGTATTACCAGCGATCTATCAGGTAATGTTTTCCCCCTCTCTCTCTCTTTTGGTAAAGCGCTGTTAACAAATACTTTTCCTCCACATTCCATAATGCACAGTGCATCGGCCTACGGCAGCTGGATTAGTCCAAAAGGGCACAGTACTTTTTGTGGTTGGGTCTTTTTTAGTTTGGATCATGTTCTCACCACAAACAATCTGCTCCAGGGTTTGTTTGAAAGCGTACCGAGACCACCTCTTCAAGGAGGTCTCTGTACGCTTTTTTGGTCCGCTGTTGGTGCGCACTGGAGTACAATTGCTACATTCACGCCTGCCCAAACGAACCGTACCAAAGGGGAAAACAAACTCTAGAGCAATTCAACCTAACTAAATAAGGCAGGTGTGAAAGCACACTAAGACATCAGTGGTACGGGTCAGTATGGGTCACCTTTATCAGGCTTGTGGTTATACAGCTAAAAGGGTACCAATGTTACCCATTTGGTGGGCGTGGTGTATGACAGAATTTTTTAGTTAACGTCATTTTAGCTTAAGAAAATGTCACAGTAAAGCTGTACGGGTCGCTCACATATCATATGAGAAGCACTTCTCACAAAACTATGTTGTTTTGCTGTTTTTGTTTTCACAAATCCACTAGTGGGTGCCATGTACATTTTTGACAATCTCAAATATGCTACTGGGGCACGTTTCCTCATATGTGCCATCACTCATAAGTCCATCAGAGGCCGCTGTATACATTACTGTGAATATTAAGTGAAATGGTCCCGCATTATCCAATTTATGATTTACCAATCAGACGATTCCTAAGCCACTATAAATACCCTAAGTTCCATATAACAGCCATCTTCATTTTGAAAAATCCCCCCTTCCACCCTTACTCCATCTCCTTTCCTAGATGGGTGACACGGTGGCCCAGTGGTTAGCACTGTTGCCTCACAGCAAGAACATCACTGGTTCTAGCCCTTACCAAGCCAGCTGACGTTTCTGTGCAGAGTTTACATGTTCTCACCGTGCTCATGTGGATTTCCCACAGGCAACTTATGCAACTTAAGTTAATTAACTAATCCAAATTGGTACCATAGACATGCTCCTAGTATGTAGTTATTTCTTAAGAGCAATCACTATCTGTTCATTAGCTACTACAGCAGGGGAATTCTCGAGATCTACCTGAGCTCAAACTCCCCTCTTATGAGCTCAGGACTCTTTCCCGGGACAGCATACCAAACAAGCTTTATGATCAATCATCAGCTAAGTGTGAACTCTTGAATGTCCTTCTTGTGCTCATTTGTGAGAGAAGCCTGTTGGCTTGTCATTGTGCATAATATATCAGTTTGATATCACGGGACATCTCTAGTCTGTCATAGAACATTACCAGTCTTTTACAGAAATCATTATCTCTGAAAAGACATCACTAGTCTCTCACAGGACAACACTAGTCTTTCAGAGGATATCGGTAGTCTCACACAGGACATTAGTAGTCTCTCACAGGACATCTCTAGTCTCTCACAGACATTACTAGTCCTTCACAGACATCCCTAGTCTTTCACAGGACATCACTAGTACATTTTCATGACACCATTAGTCTTGATAAACTCTTCTTCCAGTTTGAATTTTTCAGTACCTAAGGATTTCCCTATTCTGAAACCAGTTGTGAGTTTCTTTGGCTGTGCTTGGGATCATGTGCTTGCTGAAATGTCCACCCTGGTTTCATCGTCATCATCCTGGTAATGTACTGTAGGTTCTGGGACTGAAGCAGCTACAGTAATATTCATATATACTGATAAGGGGCAGAGTTACTTTCTAACTATTGAGAAATTTCAGCTGCTGTCTGGGCTTTCCATGCCTTTTTACACATTTCTTTCTTCATGTGTACTAAATACATAGTTATTTTATTTTATTACACAATTTTTTTCTTTTCATGTAGGGATTGCTTTTGTTGTTACTGACTTCTGGTGAAACTTTCAAGTCAAAAGCATCTTTATAGATATGTATTCTGAGAATAATGGCGATTCTTGATATTATTGGTTAATACTGAACACAGCAGTAGGTTCTTTTCTACAGAGAGTACAAAAATGCAAAACTAATTTAGAGCGAATACTCACAAATTAAGGACAGCGTATTTATCTGAAGCATTTAAAGGTTAATGAGATTTTTGACTCTGTCTGTCTGGCTTGGCCCTAAGAGACTCTTGACTGCCTTAAGGAGGAAGAGAGCAAAGTGACTCTGTCATGAATGTCAAAACAGTCCTCTAAGATATCGCAAACAATGGGTAGCTCAGACAGTTATTCCCTTGCTTTTAGGTGAGGTAACTTGACCAAAAGGAGCTTCAGGGACATGACGCAGAACACGGCCCCTGGTACGGCCCCGTGACCAGTGACAACTCACCTCCTTATCAGCTAAAAGGCACATGGCAGATGAGACTGAGAGCCTCTCCTCTCTGCCTCCTTACTCACAACTACTTATCAATGGGATATTTTGGATCTCTCACATGGCCAGCAAACACACACACTGCACACAAGGTGAGTAACAAGATTAGCAGACCATGCATGTGTATGTCTAAGCAGGTAGATCATACGTTCATGATATGATGCTGTAAATATTTATAGTGATTTAAGTCATATTTGAAATGCATTGGCTGTCTAAACTTCAGTTTGTTTATGTATTAACAGTTTACCTGTTAAAGGAGCGTTTACCTAAAATTAAACATCTGAACATCAGTATTCCCCCTTTCGTGTCATTTAAAACCTGTATGACATACTTTACTCTGTGTTTTGTCAATTTAATGTGTTGTTTTGAACAGCAATAGCTCTCATTCTATTGCCAAAAACTGTTCCTTACAAGTATTTTCTTTTGCGTGCAACAAAATCAATGATTTCAATCAAATTTTAATCATCGTAAATGTAGGTATAAGGACTACCTCTTACCTTTGAACAAAGCGTCTGCTAAATGACTAAATGTAAATGTAGGTAAATATTTTTCCCTCTATATAATATACTGCTTAAATAAGTATCCTAAAAAACTCATAGTATCACTTTTACTGTGTAAATTAAGCAAGGTAATTTTTACATTGTGGCCAATGGCAGGTGACCTTTCTGTCACTCTGCTTACCTGTTACGGCGGTGAAGATGTCATTCGGTGACTTTGGCATTTATTAAATTATGATGCTGATTATGATGACTGAAATGACATAGTCAAGCATGTCAACCGATGAGTTTGGGAAATAGTCAAGCAACTCAACTAATGAGTTTGAGAAATAGTCAAGCATGTCAACTATTAGGTTTGGGAAATAGTCTAATTATTCTCTTTATTCTCTATTTCCACCTTTATTCCATCCCGAGGCCCCCTGAGATTATGCAGTACCACTGATGCGATCCAAGACCTGTGAAGAGATGATCCCAGGGTTTCCATAATCCCGACCAGGCCGCATCTTGAGCAGCTGCTGTGGTGGTCATGGAGGAGTATAGAGCATGCATCTGATTCCTGTGAGACTCCAGGGACAGATGAGTCTTCTCCAGCCACCAGCGCCTAGACTGCAGTTCTGCACAAAACATTTGGCCATAGGAGAAATGGTCGTGCCCTACTGAGCTTGGTTTCTCTCAAGGTTTTTTATCCTTCACTTTTGCCAATTGGTGAAGTTTTTTCCACGTCGCTGTTGCCACTGGCTTGCATGGTTCGGGACTTGTAGAGCTGCGCATCAATGGATTTGCTCTTCAGTGTTTGAACTCTCAGCAGTGAATATTAAACCACACTGAACTGAACTGAACTTAAACTCTGAAAACTGAACTGAAACTGTTTCAATTCACTATGTGAAGTTTTAACTAATTTCAAGAGGATCACATGCTTATGATTGCTTGCAGCTGGCCCTGCATTATTCAATTTATGATTCACCAATGAGACAATTCCTAAGCCACTATAAATACCCTAGGTTCCGTATCACAGCCATCTTCATTTTGAAGAATCCCCCCTTCCACCCCTACTCCTCCTCCTTTCCTAGATGGGTGGTACGGTGGCCCAGTGGTTAGCACTGTTGCCTCACAGCAAGAACTTTACTGGTTCTAGTCCTTACCAAGCCAGCCAACGTTTCTGTGTGGAGTTTACACGTTCTCCCTGTGGTCACGTGGGTTTCCCCTGGGTTCCCCGGTTTCCTCCCACAGTCCAAAAACATGCAACTTAAGTTAATTGACTAATCTAAATTGGCAGCATAGACATGCTCCTAGTAAGAAGTTATATCTTATAAGCAATCACTATCTGTTCATTAGCTACTACAACAGGGAAGTTCTCGAGATCTACCAGAGCTCAAACCCCCCTCTCACCTTGCAAACGGGAGGGAGCCCCGGGCTCAAGGATCTTATGAGCTCAGGGCTCTCTCCCAGGGCAGCATGCCAAACAAGCTTTATAATCAATCATCAGCTAAGTGTGAACTCTTGAAAATCTTTTAAGTGAAGCTGCTTTGACACAATCTACATTGTAAAAGCACTATAGAAATAAAGATGAATTGAATTGAAAAAATAGTCAAGCATGTCAACCAATGAGTTTGGGAAATATTTTTGGGTCAAGGTTCAGGTGAAAAATTACTATTGTTGTTACCTACATGCAGCAACCTACCTGAACTAATTGATACCGACCGGCCGACCAGTCAATTAATTTCAGTTTAATAGACAGTATCAAATAGCTAAGCCTTCATCAAAAATTATTTTCTCCTAATACTGATTTGCTCTGCTTTTAACAACACATAAGACATCGGAATACCTCAACTAGCTTGACAGCACTAGCTCAACTAATGGGATGCATTTAGGGCATGTCTCTCTGACTAAATGACCCATGACAGATGGAGTGAGGTTCAGGGACTCTTTGAAAGCAGACCTTTTGAGAATGTTCTCTGTGACTGCAATAGAAATTGCACCTTTGATTTTATTCATTTGTTTAAAAAATTCAAACATATCAGAAAATTGTTCTCTGTTTAACTCTATTAAGTGTGGATCTCTTACTATCCCCTCAAATACATGTGGTAGTCTATTATTTTTGCATTCTTTAAAAGATTATTGTTCTGATATCTCCATCTTTTTGCGACTTTATTCTGTGTTAATTCACAACATACTTACAGGTTTAAAACTATTTAAAGCATGTGTGTGAGCAGTGCATACATTGTGTGGTTAAACAAATCTAGCTGCATCATGTTTACCCTAGCGTAAATGTAAAAACTGCCTCACACAAGCACTCACACATCAATAAGTGTTTGTTGCTGTTGAATCTTCAGTAGTTTGCTGCATCATCGTTCCATCTGCTCAATGTCATTTTTGACAGATTAAAACAACTGTATACTGTACTTGAGCCTTGAAGCTCAAATTACAGTAACATTTTCATTTAATCATTCAGCAGATGTTTTTTTTTCTCGCAAAGGGATTTAGAAATGAGTGTAATCGAAGCAATCAAAGCAACAAAAGAGCAACAATATGTAAATGCTGTGACAAGTCCCAATGAGTCTAATGAAGCACATGAAAAAAAAAAGGGTGTGTGTGGTTTGTTTTATATCAAATAAAAGTGGGTGAAAACTGGGTGATGGTGGGTGGTCAAGTTGTTAACAGAGATATGTGCTTTTAGCTCTTTCCTGGTAATGACTAAAGACAAATTTTTAAATCAGTTCTACCATATGTTATACACAATGTGTTTCTCTTGATGAATGCAATCTCCTGGAAGGCACATGAGTCTGAAGTAATAACATTTGGTAAAGGGAGGCAAAGTTAGTGTTTGTTTTGCCACTGCATTTTGGAACAGTTGCAATTGTGTCATAATGCTGATTGTAAGGCCTATCAAGACAACCTAGACTAGACTAGACAGAAATTATCAGAACAAAGGCATTGTGTAGCAGCACTAGGCAGTTCTAAAAATGTGGTGTGTGAATTTCAGCAGATTGTTCGTCATTATTAAAAGTTATGGTTGATATAATCAGTGGTGGAAAGAGTACTGAAAAATTATAAAGTACCATTACTTGCCTAAAAATGTAGTGCAAGTAGAGTAAAAGTATCTGTTGTAAATATAGACCTTTTGAAAGTACTCAAGAATAGTGAGTAGTGAGTATTATGCTGTTAAAAGCTGATGTGTTTACATGTAATTTGTGCATCTGTGTGTAAACGTAACATTCTGCAGTGCATTTAGTTATTGCCCGGCAGACACACAGTGTCATAAGACGGTAATTTTAGCTGAGATTTAGGTTATGTCAGGTGACCAAAATTCAATGTCTAGCCAGCGTCTAAGTGCAATGTTATTTTGATGTCCAATAATGACGTCAAATGACGTTGGTATTTAGTCGATTTTAGGTTCTGTTAGAAAGTGACCAAAATACAACTTCAAGCCAACGTCTAAACCAACGTCATATTGATGTCAAATACTGACATTTATTTGTCAGGTATGGCAACCAAAATTTAACGCCTGATAGATGTTATAGTGGTAACGTCCACGCAACGTCAAGCTGTAACATCATTAGGCGTTGATATTTGAGTGGTTTTAGGTTGGACATTCAACATTGATGTTGGCCTGACGTTGAGTTCTTACGACAACCCGATTTTCATTTCTGAAAAACTGTAACATCCTCATGACGTCAATCTGACGTCCTTTTGAAGTCTTGTGCCTGCTGGGTGTATAAGGCCATTTTGTCATCATACAGTAAACATCCGTCATTTTCTCAACAGTGACATGCATCTACACAGTCTCTGGGTCAATGGGTAGATTTTAAACATCATGGACACTTTTAATGCTTCCAAACAATTTGCTGCAATTATAAAGCGCACATGTCTTGAGGTAGTTCATTATGATGTGATTTACTTTCTACAGTATGTGCGATTTGATTGGACAGGAATCACATGACTTTTTTTGTACTAGTGACTGCAGGTTGAAGGACAGTAGTGGAGCAAAAGTACTGATACTGCACTAAAAATGTGCTCAAGGGAAAGTAAAAGTACACATTTTAAAAATGACTTGGTAAATTACAATTCCCTATAAAAATTACTCAATTACAGTAATTTGAGTATTTTTAATTAGTTACTTTACACCACTGGATATAATTAACTGAATGGATAAGTTGTGATTAAGCGATATTTTGGGTGAAACTCAGAAAACTGTTCTGTCTCGCAAGTTTGAGTTGAAGGTTGTGGTTCTTCTTGCACCAAGAAATGTTTGTGCTGAGGAGCAAATGAAGAGTTCACATCCAAATACCTGCCATCAGAAATGTTATTTTAAAATGAGCATTTTTCTCAGCCTCCTATGTTTATGTTCAGTTATTTTACTTAATTATAAAAATAATTAATAAAAATAATTCCTTCCATTTATATAGCGCTTTCTGGACAAAGCTCTATACACATTTTTGAGGGAAATCTCCTCATCTACCAGTGTGCAGCATTCACCTGCCCTCTCAGAAATAAAGTTACGAGAGCTGTCACTGGGGTGGCACCTTTTCAAAAGGTACACATTTGTACTTGAAGGGTCCATATTGGTACCTCAAAAGCATATATTAGTACCTACAAATTTTAAGAGGAACACTTTTGTGCTTTTTAGGTACCAACATGTACTTTTGTGCTATTAATATGGACATTTTATGTAGAAATTTGTAACTAGTAAAAACTCGCGTACCTTTATTTCTGAGAGTGTGGATGACGCGACGACTGATAATGATGATGAAATAGCATACTTACGAGTTTTTCACCATATCTTGTAAAAATAACTGTGCAGATAGTTTTATTGGATTCACCAAAATGTAATACGTGTTAATTGTGAATGAATTATGATCTTCTAAACATAACTGCAACAAACTGTTTAGAAGGATGGAACACCAACTTAACAAGATTCATATAAAGATATGTGAGTATCTACTTCACTGAAACGACTGAAGACCTCAGCTCTCAGATTAATAGAGCAGATGCGCCTCGGTTACACCTTATCCGAGGCAAAAAGAACTGATGGATATCTACAAATGCCGTTTTGAATTGTTAACATGGCTCACCACAGAGGTATCAGTGCTCACAGACAACATTTTGCAGTTGTGAAAACAGAATATAGAGCTGGCAATATCACATTAAGCTTATCTCGAAGGTACGTGAGCTGCAAAATCATGGCAAGCTTAACTGAGTTCCCGCTGCATGCGGTCTGTACAGATATTTGGACATGGACCAGAGGCCTCTTATAGGGAGATGTCATACCCCTTTAGCGATTAGCTATTGTTCGCTCTCTCTGCACCTAAGCAATAAGATATTCTCCTCCGTGCAACAATTTTATTCACACATTTGAACGGAATTGAAAAAGCAGCTCTCAAGGAAACAATATTGGATGGTTGATTAAGCGTAATGGATTGAGGCAAGTCAATCAAATCATGCACATTTGTCCTGTTGGGCATGTTTATCCATTCTCATTCCAAAAGCATTCGTGGTGATAGTGCCAGTTAAACATAGCTATGCTTATTATGGTGTCAACATCGCAAAGAATGCTCTGGCATATTTAAAGACAGGCCCATTCAATCTGAACCTGAAATTGAGTGTAGGAGACCGCACTTTGGTTTGTGGAAAAAGATTCTCTGTCTCACCTATTATGCCACTGATTGCAACAAGCTGAAAAGATAGAATTAAAAACCACTTAGAGCCGGTGAGTAAATTGTAATTTGCTGTTCTCTTGCAGAAAGTTTTATTCATAACTTGCTTTGTCTGTCAGACAGAAGTACCCTTTCACTGGTGTTTTTTGCAGCTTCTACCACATCAACATTGCTGCACTTAAAGGAAATGAGCAATATTACTATTATTTATTAATTTATCTATTCTTTTGTCAATTAACATTTTCACAAAGAAAATAATTCAGTGTAATTTTATGAATGTTTCATTTTCACATTTAAATATTAGTATTAATAAAGATTATATAAGATATAAAACACTAATAATAAAATATAGATATATTGTTGGTTTAGACATTGTGTTAATAAATAAATAAATAAGTAAATAAATCGGCAGCTACATGCAATAGCTACATTAGTATCTGGCTTGTACATTCAAGCGGAGACATTTGCTGCATCCCAATTCACATACTATTCGTCCTAAACAGTATTTGAAAATAGAATTAGTATGTCCCAAATCATAGTATGTCGAAAAGAGTATGCCAAAGGTTACCGGATTGTTTACTATTTCCGGTCGAAATGTTAAGTGTAGAAGCGTTCATACTCTGACCGCTGATATTGCCCACAGTGCATTGCGCATTGGACGTGAAATCGAATAGAACTACAAACACAGTGGATGCGTGAGACCAACCGTCAAGTAGAGAGACTTCGGTAAAGATGTTTGAATGACTGTTAATTAATATCTAGCCCACTGGAAAATATTTAAATCACGTTTTCTGTGTTATATTTCATCTGCAACAACAATACTGACATTATATAAAGACATGTTTGGACATTAACGTCTGAATGCATAAATATCCAAAGACCTGAGGAGATTTCTCTGCATGAAAGACTCGTGAATGGCAGATTAACCTGCTGCTGCTTCTCCAATAAGGTAGGAAATTAAATACGACAGAAATGTGGACGATGTGTTGATGATTGACAGGGCTCATAACTAAGCAACATAACGAACTGTTAATGAATAAGTAGTATGTACCAGAGCTTGCTTACTCTTCTGTTATACTCTCAAAAGTATGTATTTTTCCTTCACAAAAAAGTACATACTTTTAGGGCATAGTATAAGTATGGGGATTGAGACGCAGCAATTCAGTCTCAGACATGCAGTCTCAGACTTAGTCTCAGACAACAGTCCTAGTGACGTCTCTGTTAGGGGGTAAAGATAGGGGTGGGCTTAGATGTACACATTAAAAAGCATGCATGCAGTCTCAGCTTGAATTTCCACCCAATCTGCAGCCAGACCCTTCTCACTACATGTCTACATTCAGACTGTCCGCATTCACATTTAGATTGTAATGTGGAACAGATTAGAAGCAATAAGACAGACTCAGCATTACTATGAGACTGTGGCAATTGTAAGCTATCAAATGCAGTTTAATCAAGCTCAATGGCTCAGGCTGAGCTGCGATATAAACAAAACCCAACACTGGATATTTCAAAAATGGACAGGAACTGCCCAATATGTCCCACTCTGTTTTCCTTTTAAAATTGCGTCATTAACATATTAATTAAATGAACACTTTTTAATTCTTACATTTTTCCTGGGGCATAAAATACATGGTCAACCTGAATCACTTCTTTCCCGAAGTTCACTTCCATGTATGTATGTATGTATGTATGCATATATATATATATATATATATATATATATATCTATATAAAAACAGCCATCAACCAGTCTCTTCACCCTTGTGCGTTTTACTACACCCACACACAGCGACAAGCAGAGGACGCTCCACAGTTTGACAAATATTGATGCTGTTGGACAACATAATGTCCCATTAAGGCTATTTTAGGTGAGAATGTAGGTGTTTAGATTGCAACTATGCAGTTTATTTATAAGGATAGTGCCTATTTGAAATATTCATAAATTCAGAGATGCGGCGGCAGCCATTAGCCTTTCATTGAGCTAAGCAAAGATGGTTGATGTTGTTCATCCACAAGATGGCAACAGATACTGCATAATAAACCATTAGAGGAGAAAAACAGCGTAATTTCTAACTACAGCTGATCGAATTATTGTTAAACTGGTAAGTGACCTTCTAATGCTGTGTTCACACTAGACGTGGCACGCGCGGATAAATAAATTAACGCGTGAACGTTTTCAGTTTACTCGCTTCATTCGCGCGTCAAATCTGCTTCATTTGCACGTCAGATTCACCTAACAATATACGCGGATTCGCATCATGAGCAGGACTTCTGTATGACTCTAGGTTCATTACTAAATGGCTAACATGGATTTTATTGAGAGAATAGCTTTGTTTATGTGCTTTGTAAAGGCTGAAAAACAGCGTCAATACGTTTGGAGCCGTGTCTGAGTCCATTAGATTCTTTCAGAGGTTCACCCAGCTCTATGAATTCATAAACTCCTCTAGAAACTTAACCTGAATGATGGAAGCTTTCAGCGGTGCTTCCAACTGAGCCGAGCCTAGTTTGATCAACTGTTGTCTGGTGTCGGCATGAGGATTTCCCCTCGGGACACCAACAACCGGCGCTACGTTCTAAGCACACCCCTAAAAGAAAAAACTACTGATTGGTTAACGCAGCTTGAAAATCTGCTGAAGTTCAGATTTTCAAACGCGATTCAGTCACGCAAAACGCTTAACTTGCACTACTTCATTCGCGCTGCAGAATGTCTATTCGCGTCTTTGCATTGACTTAACATGTAAATCACTCGTGCTTGACACTTCTTCCGTGTCTGGTGTGAATGCAGCATAAGTGGATCTCTCTCATTTGTATTTTGCAGTGCTGTATTTATACCATAGTAATTGTAGCGTATTGACTGTGGGATGGGACTTTGTATAACCTTAAGTTACTTTTTGGTTGGCCATCTGTTTGTTTCTTTTGAGTTTCCTGATTTTGTTACTGCAGACTAGTAAAACGAAAGAAAGAAAAAATGCCCCCATGTGTTTAGAGTTTTTCCATATTGCAAACACAACAGTAATCTGGTAGTGTTTGCGCTGCTTTGGCTTTTTCTGGAAAAATTATTGTGATCTCTCAATTGCAACAGAGAAATACTGGAAAATATCTGTAGACTGATGGCATTTCATGCCGTTCAGCCTAATATTTTAAAAATGTGAGCAAAATCACCTGTTTTGTCATCACTTTAGACAACACCCTATAGAATCTTTCAAATACTAGCTCTAAAGTGATACGCAAAAATAAAGTAGCAACAGTTTTTGCTGTTCTGACATCAGCTGCAGATGTAAATGAACAGCGGAAGAAAGTAGTTCATCATACAAAAGGGTTTTTAGACTCTTGATTTTCTTTTTTATATACACTATTATGCCATTGAACCGATGTATAAAAGCAATATCACACTCGTAGCAGTGCAATATGGCTGTATATTATCATTGGTGGGACACTAAAGCACCACGCCTCTCCCATCAGTTGTAAACAGCGGATTTGAAAACTAAATGTGAAAGTTTGAAAAAAAAATACATCAGTAGCTGAAATCATGAGCACATGATTATGCACTGTAATGAAGTGAATAGATTTCCTGACGGATGTTTTTTGGATCAATTTAAAAAATGCAGCATGTGTTCATTTTCTACATCTCAAAAGGCACTTTACAACAATGCATAAGTACGCACTGAATTTCTCTGTTAATTTCTTAAATGTCAATCACTCATCAATCATCATCACTAAGTTATATGATCACTGAAACCTCGCTGCATTTCCTGCTAACACAGTGGGCTGTTTATTGTAAAAACAACAAAAAAACAAACAAATAATAAATTAAACAACAGTTAATGGTATCAGGTCTGATTAGGTCTATTCATTTTCAATTCCCCAAGACTTGACTTTTGGGTTAAAAGTAAATACAAATTTAAAAATATTGCTCGGAAATGTCTCAAGTTGTGCTGAGTTGTGCTGAACTACAGTATTAAGGGATAAAGTTCATCAAGGTGGTTGTTGTTGCAGACTATTACACAATGGTCTGGCATACTAGAATATGATTTATCAGTTGCGACATTCCAATGTATGTTATTCTGAGATGACAACCACTAAATAACACAAAAACTTTGAACCACCTTGACCGTCAGTGAATACATTCAAATCCATATTTATATCTGCATTCATATGTATTTCCTTGTCTGTTATGCCACTGTTTTTGCTCTGTCTTGAAAATGAATAATACACATGTAAGTCTATGCTCCATTCAAATGATTTTGTTTCGAGTTATTTTTTTGTATGTACTTATTACATGACTACTTGCCACAAAACGTAAAAATTAAATGCAAAACATTGTTCTCTGACATATTAGTTTATTAGTTCTTTCATTAAAGGCAAAGCTGACAGAAACAAACACAAACAGCTGAATAAAGCATACATTAGCCTACCTATCATTTACAAGATAACACCAAACAGCGCAAATATAGGGATTTGAACATAATCCACTGTAAGTTAATCACACAGTCAAAATAATTAAAAGTATCAGAATAAGCCTGTGTTATTGAGTAGGGTTTGTCTGCGGACAGCAAGACAGGGGTGTAACATGAAGGGGCCTTAGGGGCTTAACTTGTAAGATGTTAGAGGCGTAACTTGGAGACATGTCAAAAAGTATGTTGTCGGCAAGATGGCACTATACATCAGTTAATAACGTCTAAACCTACTACACACCTAAACCCAACCATCACAGTTAATAACGTCTATACCTATCACAACCCTTAGCCCAACCATCATCGCTATTAACGTCTACACCTTCCCCAAACCTAAACTCAACCATCACATTTATTAATGTCTACACCTACCCCAACCCTTAACCCAACCATCATCGTTATTAACATCTAGACCTTCCACAACCCTAAACCCAACCATCATAGTTATTAATGTCTACACCTACCACAACCCTTAACCCAACCATAATCATTATTAATATCTACACCTTTCACAAACCTAAATCCAACCATCACAGTTAATGTCTACACCTACCACAATCCTAAACCCAACCATAATCATTATTAATGTCTACACCTTCCCCAAACCTAAATCCAACCATCACAGTTAACATTTACACCTACCACAATCCTAAACCCAACCATAATCATTATTAATGTCTACACCTACTCTAACCCTTAACTCAATCATCACAGTTATTAATGTATAGACCTTCCACAAGCTTAAACCCAACCATCACAGTTATTTACATACAGTCGCGAGTTGCGGAGGCTTTCATACTTGACATGTTTGCATTTTTACTGTTATTTGCAACATCAGGAGGCGATACCGAGTAGGCTGTCATTACAAACGAATGAAAAAGTCAGCGAGTTGTATGGTGGTGTAGCTAAATTAATGAATATAATAATATATCAAATTAATTGGTTGTTGGTGAATTTGGAGAAAACTCACGAAAACATTTGGTGAAAATGTTCTCTGGTAAGTATTTCCACTATCTTGACAACAACATTGTTGTGACATCTATCATAATTCAATGGGATCTCGATAACTGCAAGCTACGCCCCTTCATCTCACGCTCCCGTCTTGCAGTCCGCAGACAGATACACTTGGTGTTATTAGTTTCAGCAGTATTCATCTAGGAATAAAATACCTTGGAATGTCGCAAATGAACAATCAGAATCAAGCATTCTAGACAGCTGTGTAATAATTATGGATAAATGCATTTACTGTTACTTCTAAATAGAAATGAGGAAAATTACATTTAATGCTATATAAAAATAGCTAACTAAAGATCAGTGTTGCCAACTTAGTGACTTTGTTGCTATATTTAGCAACTTTTTAGGCCCCCCTAACGAAAAATGTAAAAAAAAGTGACTAGCGACAAATCTAGAGACTTTTTTATGTTATTGGAGATTTTTATAGACTGTCATGTGTCTATACTGTACCATTCCTACTCTTTTCAACGAGCTGCGGGGGATGCCGTCGGCCCCTTTCCCACCTCAGAGCACTGACAGGTGGCCCAGTCCTCATACAGCAGTCTCTCTCACCTTCAGCCTGAGAGCAGATCACTCCTCTGCGTACCGACGCTAAATGATTTAGCACCGGCAGTGTGAGGTATTTCCATTGTACAGTCAAACCGATTTGCTTCTCCTTTATTTTCACAATTTAATTTGACCGTTTATTCGTTAAAATAATTTGACATTTAGTTCAATTGACATGCATACATAAAGCGTAGTGCAAATATAAGTACCCCTTTATTACCCATAGGCTCTTGTAAGAAATCAACCTATCTTATAAGATCGATCAGGGATTTATTAGCTCATATCAATGACTCGGATCTTGAAGATTCGAGTCATTGATTCGACTTAATTGAGTCGGATTGAATCAGATCAAAAGATTCACACTTTATCTGAAATTTGTCCCGCAAATAGAGACATTGCATTTTACCAACCCATTTTATATCATTTTCGTGGCCAACGATAATAACATAACACAGAATCGGGTTAACTTTTAGCAAGGTAACAGATCTACAGCTTGAGGCAATGACTTAGAAGCATATAAAACAAGAACACAGTTCCTACAAAAGGAGAACAAAGATTTATTGAGCTAAACTACGATACATGAAACTAACTACGTAATAAGCAAACAGCAAACAAACGCACACGCACATTCGCACACACACATTCACACACACACCCACACATAGGCAGCTCAAAGGATGCAAAATGAGTTAACAACTGTCCCAAATTAATTCTAGTCTTTCGTATTAGATCTTAGAATCACCTGAGAAACCACAAAAGCAGAGATTTGACTTATCTTTAACTGCTTAAGATCATATGCACCAAATTAGCAAGAGACAATTTGCTTGTGTTACTTGCGAGTTTGTTAAAGTCTTCTTGACTGACGTTTGCCTAGCCGGGCTGGCCTGAGGAAACACGTGGCGCTCCTGATAGGGTGGCTCCGGTGACGTCATTGGGATTCCCGCTCGTGAGTGGAGGTTGTTGTCCTGGGTTACTGGGGTAGCGGACTCTGCTGAGTGTTCGTTTGCGGAAGTTTCGGTGGTCCGAACCTCAAGAGGTTTGCATAAAGAGTTTGTGGTGACCCAATCGCGTGGCAGGGAACTAGAGGCAGAGAGCAACAGCAGGCGCAAGCCAGCTTAATGCAAAAAGCACTGTTTTAAGGGCTGCAGTGGGTTTTTAAGTGACCTGATCTGGTCCATCCCTCATGACGCTGTCGTCCAATGAGCAGTTGCCATGAGGGGCAGGGCCATGCCCCGTACCAGCGTAGCCAAAGTCACTTATTAACAGACTCCAAGAGATTGCACGGTGTAAAAATCTCTTGTAAGATTGTAACTATCTGACATCACATGTTACAAGACGAATACTGTTCGTACTACTAGTTTTTCATTTACACCAATGTATTGCAAATAAAAAGGGGTTTGGTTTAATACCAAGCATCAAACATTTCAGACACATACAGATCATTTTAACCTGTTATAAGGGTAAAACAACACATTATTAAAGTGGTTGGTTGGAATAAATACAGCACATAAGGAAACATATGGCTTATTCAAAATATTATATTTGCCTTGGTTGTAACATTTAAGAGATTGTTTTTCTTTAGTCTTTCATTTGTCTGCATTAATTGCCAGAGATCTCTTTGTCTCATGGAATTTGTCCGTCTGGCAGGATGTATAATGTCCCGAGGGCACACACATGGCCACAAAATCACATGATCGGTCGTTCAAAAGTCTCGTGATGGAGGTCCCTGCCGAAACTTTATAAAACGTCATTGTATAGATGGTTAATTATTTACAAAATAGCTGCAGGGTTTCCGGACATCTGCTGCCATAGTATTGGGGGAAACAGTCGAATAACTGTTATCCAGATCTAGATGCCGGAAGCAATTTTGAAAGTTCAAATTTCCAAGCCTGATTCGAACTCGTTCTGACCAGTGAGTCCCTTCACTCCTCAACAAACAGAAATGGTAGAACGTGATGATGTCAGTAATATGCAAATTGACGTATGATGTAATCTAGCAACTTTTAGCGACTTTTTAGGCAGAGCTAAGCGCCTTTTCATTGAAAAAAGTTGGCAGCAGTGCTAAAGATGAACTAATTACTTAATTACAAACCACACACTAGATTCTCAGTGAGATAAACATATGTTGTTTTGTATCCATAAAAAAAAATGAAACGTGCTTCACGTGACCATTAGACTTCAAGATGTTGTTAACTTATTTGACATTTTCTTGTTCAATGTATTTAAGGTTAAAATAAATAAATAAATAAAAATCTGTCTTGGTTAAGGTTACATCTCAGTGTTTGGCAGAAAATGTCTTCTACCCCCTCTAGCTATGCTTTAATTATTTACTCCTAGCACACTTCACTCCCAAGACAGTATGAATCTTGTGAGCCACACTCAATAATTAACAAAGTTCCACATTTCAAGTGCAAATCCTCACAACATTTTATGTGCCCTGTTTCATATACAGTGTTTATTTTTTTCTTTTATTTCCCTTTTTTCCCCCTAAGTTGCCATTTTAGCATGTTAATGGTTTGATATGCTGTTTTACCGCTTGCATAGATCTTGAGTGCACTGTGCCTAAAACATGTGCAAGACACTAGAGGACGATCATTTATACCACTGACATTGATGCTGAATGTAACAGGCAGCCAAAGTGAAGCTCAAAGGTTTACTTGGTAAGAAATATAAAGTATCCTATATGAGCATATACTGTATACGAGACCAGCTTTTATTCAAACAGAATACATTTCAGACAGCAGAAGAAAAGCAACTCTCTGAAGTTTCCCAAAGCTGCTGTCATTTTAACTATAATACTGTATGTAGGTGTTCTGGCATCAAAAACTGCACATTTGTTCAGATGCTTCTTATACGCCATGGGCTGTCAGACCCAGAATAGTTTGTACATATCTGGGAGGCCTGTTGTAGAACAATCGTTATTCGATTTAAAAATAAGTAGAAGCACGCGGACCAGTCGGGAGATGGGTTCAGTTATGGATTCACATTATTGGCTTTTACATGTTTTATTTGATTTGATTCTGGTGTGTGGAAAAACACAGAAACATTTTCCTTTGCATTATTTTAGAGTTGAAAAGTTTGTTATTAGCTTAAGTCTGAGTTGAAAGACAAGCACAGGAACTGCAATAACGAGCCATGTAAAATCTAAAATAAGCAGAAGAAAAAGTTTGGGAAATAATGCAAGGTAGATTCAAAGTATACCCAGTATACCATAGCCCGAAGTTACAAACTAGGGTATCCCAATTTAATTTTTTACCCATAGCCCTTTTCCTTGGCTCTTGAAACAGAGTGTAAAGGTGAGGGACTTCAAAATTTTACCACCTAAGAAATGGGACACCACTACAACACAACTATTCATCAAGTCATTGCAAGCTCTTACTTCATATGAGATTGACAATGGCGACTGCAGTAGTTTTTCCAGTTGCATTTTTTTTGTAATTATCTTCAGGAAATCACAGAAGGCAACAATATCATGTTATCATAACGATATAATGTGGCAATAAGCTTGTAACTGACCTGTACATTTACACCATGGTTATATCCATCTATGTAAACACAAGAAAACAGCATTAATGTTATAAACACTGTGAAAAGGCCATTCCCAGGCACTAGACTTTTCCAATGGGGTATACATCAAGTGACAGATGTGAAAGTGTGTTGTGGGACTATAATACAGATGTTATTACAATAGATTATACTTAGCGAAGTTTAGTTTTTTTTTTTTTTTTTTTTTAAAGCATGACCATAAAACACAAAGCGCCATTATGAATGTATTAAAACGTGTAAAGTTTATTCATAAAATAATTTTGAGAGGATCACATGCTTATGAATGTCCACAGCTCGTCCCACATTAGCCAATACATGATTCACCAATCAGATGATTCCCAACATACTATAAATAACCAGAGTTTCTTACCTTAGTATCTTTGTCTTGAAGAATCTCTCTTCCCACCCCTACTACCCCTCCTATCTAGACTGCGTGACATGGCTGCCCAGTGATTAGCACTGTTGCCTCCAGCATAGGCTCATTCTGAAAACGTAGCCCTAGTGGTGGATTTAGGCATGGGTAATATGGATGATCGCTGAGGGCAGGACAGTGAGATGGTGCAACAAAAACCCCCCCAAAAAAACGTGTCCCAATAAAATTATCTGTGCCCCAGTAAGCTTTGAGAGATGCAATTTACTTTATGCAAGTGTATTAACTTAGAGTGGTAATCTCAGAATAATTTTAGGGGCCAGTTACATTTGGCGTCACGCAAGTTTGTTATTCTCTATGTGCAACCGAAACAACGCAGGTAAAGTCAAACTGACGCATACGCACAGAAAACCATTCCTGCGCATCACGCGCACTGCTCCTGCTCTTGTTTACATGCACGCCGATAAAATATGCGCTGCTCATGCGCTGTGAAATCGTAGTAAAGGACTTTTCAAAGGCCTTTCTGGGGGTGATTGATGGGATGAGGGGCGTATATGGGGTGATTTCCTCAAGGGTGCCATTCAAGCTAGAACCACCACTGCGCATTCCTATATACGTTTCTGGAGATCGCAAATTTGTAGCCAGAAAAATGTATGGCTGCATTTTCTTGGTATGATGCCATTCCTTTTTCGCACTACCAGTTGACCGATTACCTCTATATGGACGGTTTTCTCACTGTTACCAGTTTGTCCAGTTGGCTCACCATGTACATCCCTGGACTTGAGATGCACAGAGAATGTAAAATGAGATGCAAAAAAATATAGCTTCTGGGACGTATTTGGTGATCTACAGAAATGTATACAGTGGTATGTTTTTAGAATGAGCCTGGGTTGGTTGACTCACACCAAGAATGTCACTGGTTAAAGTCTCTACTGAACCAGTTGACATTTCTGTGCAGAGCTTGCTTGTTCTCTCCATGCACGTGTGGGTTTCCTCCGGGCTCCCCAGTTTCCTCCCACTGTCCAAAAACATGCAACCTAAATAAATTGAACATTCTAAATTGGCCTCTAGTCGGATTCTAAGTAAACTGTCTATTGCTCATTAATCATCATTTTATCCGTTATTAGCCAGAAATAAGTCGGGGGACTTGATCGAGATCTACCTTAGCTCAAACTTTTCTCTCACTCTGCTAACGGGTTTGAGAATCTTATAAACTCAGGGCTCTCTCGCGTGACAGAATGCCGAACGTCAGCTGCATGTGAACTCTTAAAATACTTGTTTGTTGTAAAAATTCTTAATAATGGCCAAAAATACTAATTTGTGCATCTTCTGACTCTCGCATGCAGCCATGTTGCTGTTGTAAATGGTGTATTCTGAGAAATTTTCGTACCCCTTGGTTTCGAGTGTGGTCCTGGAAAATTTCTGTTTGAAGGGCTATCTAGCCCTTCCCCTTAGAGAATTGGAACACCCTACCCTACCCTGCAAAACGAGTGGAAGGGGCAAGGGGAAGGGCTAAGGGGTAGAATTGGGATTAGGCCCAAGTCTGAGCTAATTGTTATCTTGAGCTAAAAAATACATAGGCTAATGTAATGTAAAAAATAATAATAATGCAATTATGAATGATAATCAATTATAAATGGTAATGTATTAATTTAAATAACGTTATTATTTTATTACAATTTTACCTTTACTTGCTTTGCATGCCAAATTTTTATTCTAATTATTATTGTGAAAACAAGCCATTTTATAAAATACTAGATTCTGACTATTTTTTTTCTATAACAGTACAGTTTAAGTGCACCACATATAAACATCTCTTTACCACAATAAACAGCACAACCAATCTGTCCTTGTCACATTGTATAGAATATTGCCTATGATCTTATGATCTTTTTTGAAGTGTTTTATATAAAGTTCTCAAATGCCTTAGACAACTTTGGTTATATTTTTTTCTGCTGAAACTCTTAGACTTTTGTTCTTTTATTAAAATGCAGTATATTTTATTCTATGATGCTTTCTTCACCAGAGTACACATATCCAAGTGACTGATAATGAAATTTGTTGTCAATAATCACTTTTAAGTCGTTTAAGGCCTCTGAAAGCTCAGACGTAGCTCATCAATTTTTTCAAAAGCATAATAGCTGCTGTTAACCCACATAAATGAGTTGTAATGTATTCATCAGACGAAAAGTGGTGCAACTAAAAGAATTAGGTTGATGGATTTCACTTGTTCACTCAACTGCGAATTACATTGACCTAATTTCCCGCCATTATATCATTCCAACACATTCATTCTGTTTTGGAAAGCATGTGGCTTCTGCCTTTATGTGCATAACAGAGCCATACTGCATCTCTTAAATAGGTTAAGATACCTCTCTAGTTGTCTTAAATAATTTAGGCTGAGACCATTTTGACTAAACAACATTACATTGTTGTCCAGAATGGGTCACACTTTATTTTGAGTGTCCCTTTGCTGAATTAGGTATGGCATCTACATGCCAACTAATTCTCATTAGATTATAAGTGGACTGTTAGGTTGGGGTTGGGATTAGGGTTACGGTTAGCGTAAGTTGACATGTACTTGCAAAGTTTCTTAGAGTCAGTTAAATGTCTGTTAAAGGAGCAGTATCAACAGATATTAAGCAGACAGTCTACTAATACTCAAATGGACCATCAAAATAAAGTGTTACCCCAGCATGCACATGCATTCTGTGTTCTGACTGGAGGTATATATACTGTATATATATGTGTGTGTGTGACTTTCTGATAAAAAAAAATAAATGGAACACTTCACCAATGAGGAAACAGAATAAAGACAGGTAGTTCATATAAATATTCTGCCATCATTTACTCACCCTTGACTTGTTCCAAAGTAGTTTGACTTTCTTCTGTTAAACACAAAATAAAAAAAAAAATGAAGAATGTTGGAAACCTGTAACCATGGATATCTTTAGTGGTAAAAATGACTATGATGTTGTTGATGTTCGTGGATGAATGTCCAGCATTCTCTAGCCTCACCCACTAAGAATGTTATCACTCGATTGAATAGGCGTTATCAGTGGATATCAGCTGATAGATATAGGCCAGTAGGGACCTCATCCATCCACATGGTTAATCAGCTACACAAATAGAGAAGATTCCAGATCCAGATCTGTTTTTACATTACTGTGATGTTTGGGTTTAGGGTTGAGGTAAGTAGACGTTAATAAAATACAAGTAATGGGAAATTTAATAAATACACTGCAAAATAATCTGCCAATGGGGTGAGCAAAATAATCGTATGTCAAAAGGAAAAACAAGATTATTTTGCTTACCCCATTGGCAGATTATTTTGCTTGTTTTAAGGAAAAACTCACTTAATATTGGCATATTATTTCTCAAAACAAGACTATATGTTTTTGTCTAGAAAATTATTCTTGATTTAAGATTTTTTTTATATTTGGACCAGAAACAAGACAAAAAAATCTATGTAAGAAAATCTTTTTTGCAGTGTAAAATAAACAATTGTTAACTTCTGTCCGCAGTTGTATGTAATCTATAGCTGATTAACCATGTGGATGGATAATTACAGTCTTCTGAGCCTACTAGTAGGTGCAGAAGGCCCCTACTGGCCCATATCTATCAGCTGATATCCACTAATAACGGCTATTCAATTGAGTGATAACATTTGAATTGGATGACAGCCTCCAGTGCCTAGACTGCAGCTCTGCACAAGAAGTTTGGTCATGGCCGAATTGGTTAAGTTTTGTTTCTTGCCACTGTCACCACTGGCTTGCTTGGTTTGAGACTTGTGGAGCTGCGTATTGATGGATTTGCTCTTCAGTGTTTGAACGTCAACTCTGAAAACTGGACTGACATGGTTTCAATTTACTAGAACTTCTATGTGAAGCTGCTTTGACACCATCTACATTGTAAAAGCGCTATTAAAATAAAGATGAATGTTGGTCAACCCCCGCAGCACAGCTCATCACTGTCAGTTCCACAGCAGTGGACCAATCAGAGGAACTCTGAGGCGGGGCAACTATTGCAAATTTTAGGTTACAGGCACTCTCACTCATGTCTGGATACCCTCTTGCTTTTTTTTTTTTTAAACCATTCTGAACCATTGCCTATTGCGTTTTTAGAAGCAAAGACATGTTTGGTGTGAATGAGCCAAAGATCACTATGGCTGAGCTCCAGAGATGCAGTCGGGAGATGGGAGAAAGTTGCAGAAAGTCAACCATCACTGCAGCCCACCACCTGTTGGGGCTTTAAGGCAGAGTGGCCCGACACATGATAGCCTGCATGGAGTTTTCTAAAAAAAACACTTGAAGGAGGGCGGCACGGTGGCGCAGTGGGTAGCGATGTCGCCTCACAGCAAGAAGGTCGCTGGTTCGAGCCTTGGCTGGGGCAATTGACATTTCTGTGTGAAGTTTACATGTTCTCCCTGTGTTCGTGTGGGTTTTCTCCGCGTGCTCCGATTTCCCCCACAAGTTTAAAGACGTGCTATAGGTGAATTGGGTAAGCTAAATTGTCTGTAGTGTATGTGTGTGAATATAAGAGTGTATGGATGTTTCCCAGTGATGGGTTGCAGCTGGAAGGGCATCTATTGCGTAAAACATATGCTGGATAAGTTGGCGGTTCATTCCACTGTGGCGACATTAGATTAATAAAGCGACTAAGCCGAAAAGAAAATGAATAAATTAATGAATGACACCTGAAAGACTCCAAGATGGGGAGAAATAAGATTCTCTGGTCTGATGAGACCAAGATAGAACTGTTTGGCCTTAATTCTAAGTGGTATGTGTGGAGAAAATCAGGCACTGCTCATCACCTGTCCAATACAGTCCCAACAGTGAATCATGGTGGTGGCAGCATCATGTTTAGGGGGTGTTTTTCAGCTGCAGAAACAAAACGACTGGTTGAAGTTGAGGAAAAGATGAATGCAGCCAAGTACAGGGATATCCTGGAGGAATCTCCAGTGCGCTCAAGACCTCAGACTGGGCCAAAGATTTACCTTCCAACAAGACAATCACCCTAAGCTCACAGCTAAAATAATGGAGTGGCTTTATAAAAACTCAGGTACCGTTCTTATTTGGCCCAGCCAGAGCCCTGACTTAAAGCCAAATGAGCATATCTAGACAAAGTGGAGAGGATCTGCAAGGGGGAATGGTGGAGGATCCCTAATTCCATAATGTACCCTATAATAAATTTCTATAATGACATCCCATTCAATAGCAACACCATCTATATCTGCTAGTAAAGGAGTGCAACGTACATTCTAAAACTCCCAAGGACCACTGTCTAAACAGACTTCAGATGGTACATATGACATCGATAATATATTCTGTATCTTAAAAGTGTGGCACTGTTGAATATCATTTGCCCTGTTGGCGAGAGTCCTTTTCCTAATCCGGCCCGGTAAATCACACTGATCATCTTTCACAGAGGATGTTTAATTACTTTGTAGGAAACAAATTATGACATGCCACAGGACACAGAGGAGTCATGATGGGGCAGCCCTGGAAACAGGGCACCGTAGATGTCGTCCTTCATCAGCAGGCATCTTTAAAGGATGTTATCAGCTTCGTGCATGGCACTTTACTAACAAAGTTCAACACAATTCATGTAAAACATGAATCACTAATGCACAGATACATATAACCAGAGGGTGTGAAGCTGATGGTAGTGAATGAACATGGTTTGAAGTGTTATGAAGACTGCAAGCGGTTTATATTGTATGCCGTGTTGTTAGCAAGATGATAAAATATTCACATACTGCGTTTTGTTAGATGGAGCTTTGATGATCTCTTTTGAGGTGTCTATTAGAAACCATTTGCACTCCCATTAACGTTTGATGAGGAGAGGCAAAACGGCGAGAAAGCAATTATGGGTGTACATGCCCAAGTTATACTGCTCTATGTGAGTTACATGTGTGATTAGTCACCAGCCTAATAACTTTGGGTCACTGTAGTAAAACCTTTTAACGTGAATATAGAGTGCTCTAAAAGGCAGTGAGAACAATTTGTACTGTTAATGACAAATAAGGTATTTTATGTTTTTCTTTCTCTTGGTGCAAAGCTCAAAAGTAAATATAAAACAGCTTATTAAAATTATGTTACTTGCAACCGTGAGTGATTGCACACAATCTAAACTGTTGTGAAAACAGAAGTTTACAATTTGGCAGATGAGTTTTCCAATCCCACCCACTGGCCGGCTGTAGCTGGAAGAATGAGAGACTCGACACAGAGTAGTAAAGCATTGCTTTGCTACAGCAACCCACGTGTAAATATATTTTAGGTGTTTATAGTCATAGGCTAAATGCAATTCAAGTACCACTAAACTGCTCATACTAAACACACTAAACTAAACTAAACACACTCTATCCAACAACCAGAACAGAACTAAAAAAATAATAACATAAAAAAATAATGTAAAATAACGAAAGGCCAGCCAAGTGATAAACTAGCGGTCCAAAATTTTCAAAACACAATATTGCTTACTCATTTTACAATCCCAAATCAGAAAAAAAAGTTAGGAAAACAGATATGTATGGAAAACAGAAATAAAAAAGAAAGAAGTTATTTCTAAATTTACTTTCACTTGTTTTTCATTGCACACAATACAACAGCATATTATTTAATGTAAATAATATGCTGCAGGCAGGCCAGTCAAGTACCTGTATCCTCTTCCTCCGCAGCCAAGACTCTGAAATGTGTGCAGAATCTGGTTTTGCATTGTCTTGTTGAAATATGCATTTGACTCCCTGGAAAAGAAGGCAGCATATTATTAGATTAGATTAGATCAGATTAGATTCAACTTTATTGTCATCACACATGTACAAGTACAAGGAAACAAAATGCAGTTTAGGTCTAACCAGGAGTGCAATAGCAGCAAGTGCAGGATACAGGTATAAGTTATAAAGTGCAGTTATAGAAAAACTATGGTGATATTTACAAATGGATGTACTATGAACATTATATACAGGTTGTATTAGCTATGAACAGATTTACAATAGATGGATAAATGTACAGGTTGCTTTTAATAATCAGAAGTGTGCACATAGATAAACATAATTACAAATGTATATGTACAGTGGGTGTGTACATAATTTACAAATGTACATGTGCAGTAGGTATGTACAGTTCAAATAAATAAATCAGTGCAATGAATATGTGCAATTTTTAAATGTGCAAATGTTAAGTAGTGCAGTGATTATGAGGAGTTATGAGTTATGAGGAGTTATGAGTTATGAGGAGAGTGGGGTGTGTATTAGGGGGGCAAAAAGTCAGTGGGGAGCAGAGTTCAAAAGGGAGACAGCTCTGGGGAAGAAGCTGTTCTTTAGTCTGCTGGTTATTGTCCGTGGGAGCCTGAAGCGCCTGCCAGAAGGCAGGAGAGAAAACAGTCTGTGAGCAGGGTGAGAAGGATCTTTAAGAATACTGCATGCTCGGCGCAGACAGTGTTTCCTCTGGATGTCCTCTATGGCTGGCAGTGTGGTCCCTGTGATGTTGGGCAGTTTTCACCACCCGCTGCAGTTCCTTACGCTCCGCAACAGAGCAGCTTCCATACCAGACTGTGACACAGTTCGTCAGGATGCTTTCTATTGTACAGCGGTAGAAGTTCACCAAGACGGCTGATGACAGCTGGTTCTTCTTAAGTTGCCTTAAGAAAAATAGGCGCTGGTGAGAATTCTTGACCAGGCTGGAGGTGTTGGTGGTCCAGGAAAGGTCCTTGGAGATGTGGGTCCCCAGGAACTTGAAGGATGAGACAGGCTCGACGGCCATTCCATTGATGTGGATGGGATCATGTGAGCCTGTTCGTCCCTTCCTGAAGTCCACAATGAGCTCCTTGGTCTTGTCGGTGTTAAGGAGCAGATTATTGTTGGTGCACCACGTGGCCAGATGCTGTATCTCCTCCCTGTAGGCAGTCTCATCATTGTTGCTGATTAGACCAATCACTGTGGTGTCATCTGCAAATTTGATGATGGCGTTGGATCTGTTCACAGGCCTACAGTCGATGGTGAAAAGGGAGTAGAGGAAGGGGCTCAGCACACAGCCCTGTGGTACACCAGTGTTGAGTGTGACGGTGGTGGAGCAAATGTGGTCTGATCTAACATTCTGAGGTCTGTTAGTCAGAAAGTCCATAACCCAGTTACAGAGAGATGTGTCTATATCCAGGTCTCCAAGTTTGATCATTAACTTAGAGGGTATGACAGTATTGAATGCTGAGCTGAAGTCAACAAACAGCATTCGTGCATAAGTGTTTTTATTGTCCAGGTGTGTGAGTACAGAGTGCAGTGCTATGGAGACTGCATCTTCTGTGCTCCTGTTGCCACGGTAGGCAAACTGATGTGGGTCCAGTGTGGATGGCAGAGAGTCTTTCAGTCTTTCAGTCTTTTCAGATGGCAGAGAGTCTTTCATATTATGCTCTAACATCTCTATGTACTTTTCAACATTAATGGTGCCATCACAGAAGTGTAAATTATCTTTGCCAAGGGGACGGACACAACCCCATACCATGACAGCCCCGGCTTTTGGACTTGCTGGTAGCAGTGTGGACGATCCTTTTTCTTCATTGGTCCGGAGCACACGGCATCCATTTTTTTTTTCCAAAAATATACCTGAAATATTGATTCATCTGACCACAGTACACGTTTCCACTGTGTGATGGTCCATCCCAGATGCCTCAAAGCCCAGAGAAGTCAACAGCGCTTCTGGACACTGTTCACATAGGGCTTTTTTTTGGCACTATACAGTTTTAACTGGGATTTGTGGATGTAACTATGTATTGTGGCACTTGACAAAGTAGTCCTGAGCACATGTGGTGATATTGCTTATAGATAAATGACGATTCTTGATGCAGTGCGGAGTTCTAGATTGCTCAGCTAAGGCTTGCGCCCTTGTCTTTTACACACTGAAATTTCTCCAGATTCCTCTAATCTTTTAATTATGTTATGCACGATTGAAGGTGAAATATCCCAATGTCTTCCTATCTTTCTTTGAGGAACATTGTTTTTAAACATTTCAATAATTTTCTTACATTTATTGCCAAACTGGCGATCATCTGCCCATATTTGCTCTTAAAGGACTAGCCCTTTCCTGGATGCTGCTTTTGTACCAAATCATAAGTACAATCAGGGCTTGACATAAGCTACATTTCCATCCACCTATTCTTATGCGCATTTTGGATATGCCATGATGCGCATACATTTTGAAAATGTGCATAAAAAATGTATGCGAATAGCTGAGTAGGATAAACGTTTTATTTGCTAAGAAAAGATGCCATTTTTTTATAAGAGATCATGTGATGATAAAAATGTGTGTGAATGGACAAACTAGCAGGCTGAGCACAGTGTAAACCATCGGAAATGTTGTTTTGGTCATTCTAAAACCAAACACCTTACCATTTAAGTATAAGTGTTATTATATTATTAATGACCTCCAGAATCAAGAGCGTCTGTGCTCCGCGTCTTCAAACGCCACTGCGCATTCACTATGTGTCAGGATTGCCTTCTGAGACGCAAGTCATTTATTAAATGAAAAAAAGATTGATGCATTTTCTCCTACTGCAGCAAATTCAGTTTTTACTGTTGATATTTGATGCCAGTTAATCAGGAAGTGAAGATTTTGTTCGATTTGACTCGTTGGATGGAAACGCTGCTTTATTTGCACATCTTTTATCCGATAATCCAGTTTTGCGCATAAAGTTTATTTGCATTTTTGCATTAAAACATAAATAGTAAACATAAACATAAATAGCCAACCTATCAAATGTGGCTAGATTTCAGCTGTGGCGGTGTTAGACAAACACTTTGACAGCCACTTTGGCTGGGAAAAAGTATTTTTTAAATTGTAGTTTTCCTAAAAGCAGGGTTCGACAATAAGGATGGCCCGATATGCTTGCAAATACCATGCATCAAGAAGCAGCACGACTGACAAACATAATTGTGTTTGGGCAAGCAAAAGAAAGCAGGTGAGTACCAAATGAGAGGATGATAACTCGTGCTAACAGCTGATGTGATGAACGCAACTGTTTAAAACGTGTGCGCACTCCCGTTTTTTTGCGGTTAGCAACCGTGCCTAGAAATGCAACTGGTGTGATTGGTTCTCTTTCAAATAGATTTAACAAAAAGTTATGCTTATGCACCCACAGTCTTGCTGCTCTCAAGAGCTCTAGATTTGTGTTTTTGTAAGCATCACCGGTTGCTTTCGCTTTAACTGTTCTTTGAACAAATTATTAAAGGGCCTAATGTTCACCATGTGTGTGTGATCATCCTTTCACTATTGCAGACATAATGTTTTTTACCTGCTTTCTTTTGCTCGCAGTTGTTTGTTAATATGGTTTAATTATCATTTTTTTACAATAACATTGCTTTAATGGGAGATTAACTCCCCAGCTAACTGGTGAGCTGGGACCTTTAGCCAGGACAGACTAATGTGCATATTTTAGATACATGACAATAATTATTTTTAAAATGTCATTTGTTTTTTGTTTTGTATTTTTTTAAGAATTTTTTTGTTAAATCAAAAGTATAGTATGCAGCTATATTTTGCTTGCTTTGACACATTTACTGTAAAATTTGTGGCTAAGATTTTATTTATTCTTTATTATTTATGTTTGGTGTGGTCAGAGATAAATGTGGTAAATACTTAATTTTGAGCTCTGAAAAGTCATGTGAAATAAAAACAAATTGAAATGCGACACTACGAAAACCATGGCCCATTGTAAAAGTGAAATAAATGGAGGCATGTGGACAAAACACAAAATCTAAATCAAAGAAATTTAGCATGTCAAAGTCAAATGTATGCATATAAAATATATTTTCCCAACAACAAAATTGTGGCTAGTGAAAATACTGAGTGGCTAATAATGTTGGAGGCGACGCAGTGGCGCAGTAGGTAGTGCTGTCGCCTCACAGCAAGAACGTCGCTGGGTTGCAGGTTCGAACCTCGGCTGGGCTGGGTCAGTTGGCGTTTCTGTGTGGAGTTTGCATGTTCTCCCTGCGTTCGCGTGCGTTTCCTTCGGGTGCTCTGGTTTTCCCTACAGTCCAAAGACATGCGGTACAGGTAAATTGGGTAGGCTAAATTGTCTGTAGTGTATGTGTGAATGAGTGTGTGGATGTTTCCCAGAGATATGTTGCGGCTGGAAGGGCATCCGCTGCGTAAAATTGTGCTGGATAAGTTGGCGGTTGGCGGTGACCCCAGATTAATAAAGGGAATGAAGCTGACAAGAAAATGAATGAATGAATAATAATGTTGGAAATGTACTAGCCACAGTGGCTGGTGATCAAAAAAGTTAATGTCAAGCCCTGGTTACAATCACCTGTTTTAAACCACATCATTATTTAAAGGTGCAGTAGGTGATCTACCACAATGCTAACCTGTTAGCATAAAGCTGCGGTCACACTGGACTTCTCTCCCCATAGACTTCCATTCATACGCACACGAATGCGTCAGAACGGAAATGCAGGGTCATGGCTCAAGTTTCGCAGTTTGCTGTGGTGCAAAGTTCAAGCTTGGTAAACTCTGACCTGTGAAATTGCATCACTTGACTGTGAGACCATTCGAGGATCAAAACATGACCTCTCTGTACAGAAATATGACAATATGGAGCAATCGCAATCGTAAGAGGTTAATGTCTAATCAGCTTGTTTAATCCCGCCCCTTATCGCAGCGTCGTACAACTTAATTTTGAACCACAGTCACTCCCCTGCCGTCCAAAGCCCCGCCTCCTGAAAACACGAGAGCGCACACCCTAAAGATGACAGCAGAACCCTCTCACATGTGTTGAGCTAAAGCCAAAGCTTGGCCGGCGGTGTGCAGGAATTACGCTCATTACAAAGCCATGCTTACACGCTATTTATGACCATTCAGAGTAGCATGGTAAACAATATCGGGAGTGTGTCACAGGTCGTCATTGTTTAATTATGAACCAATGTGAATATAAAACCAACTTCACCTCAGTAAAGCAGGCTAGGCGGAATAGTGCTATTTATGATGTTTTGTTGTTAAACTAAATAAAAATCTACATCATCAATGCTATAAAACACATCACATCACAAATCGTCACATCAGTCTATCGCCGGAAGATTTCAGTTGCTGAACAACACTTCTGTGCATATAACCCATTTGTAACAACAACATCTTCAGCTTTGGGGGACTAAAATAGTTTAAAACATAACATTACCTGTCTAACAGAAATCCTTTAGCCATGGTGTCATCCTTGCTCCAGCGTGCAAAAGTAACTCCAATATTGATTCGGGAATTTAAAAAGTTTTGATTCAACATTTTTTTACAGCTCGCCTTTTCCTCTCACTCTCTTTTTCATGAACGCGCAGCACGTGTATGCACAAATGGCGGATCTGCGTGAACAGAGGTGCGCACTAGCTAAAATCTGCATTTGCTGACATACTGTTTGGGCTACTAATCGGAATTATGGGAGATGTCAAACAGCCACTATTTTAATTGGATGAACATCTTTTAGTCTTATGGCTTACCCAGAACATAAAAATACATATAAATACATTTAGATCATTTACTTTAATCAGTACTATTGAAATGTGAAGAGTCTTTTATCCAGCTCAACAGAAAATGTTTCTGAAGACAATCACCTACTGGACCTTTAAGCAATTTACCTGATTACTAGCCCTAAACTGCTCTTTTCCCAATTTTTTTTGGAATATGTTATGGGTCTGCTAGACTGGAAAGGATGTATATTTACAAATAAAATTAAGCTGACCGGACAACATATGAAATATTTTGTGTTCATGTTATCTGCAAATAAATACCAGTCAAAGTGAATTTGGAAATCACTACTTTCTTTTTTTTTATTCACGATTTCCATACTGTCTCTACCTTTTCTGATTTCTGACTTTATGTATGCCTTTCAGTCATTTTGTCACTTGAGTTTAAACTCACAGTTGTAAGTATTCTTGATAGAAAGGAATTCTCGATGGTCTTGATAGCTTGTTCTGAAACATGATGCTGTCTCACCTGTCATTCGCACAAGGTCGGCACAAAAACATTAAATAAATAAAGAAATTTGGGGTCGTTTCTCAATTAAATTTTACATTTATTTGTGTAGCACTTTTTACAATAATTATCATATATATATATATATATATATATATATATATATAATATGTTTTTGTGCCAACCTTGTGCGAATGACAGGTGAGACAGCACCATGTTCCAGAACAAGCTATCAAGACCATCGAGAACTTTACAGAATCTTAAAGATTATTTTGCTTCTTTTAAGGAAAAAAAAGAGACTTGATTTGGAAATTTCTTTCTATGTACTTGTCTAGAAAGTTTTTATATTTGGACTAGAAACAAGACATAAGCTAAGTAAAAAAAAGCTTTTTGTTGCAATGTTCTCATTCTGGTTTCCAGACCCCCAGTCAACTCAATTCATCTTTACTTGTATAGCATTTTTTATAATGTAGATTGTGTCAAAGCATCATATCAGCCCACACCCATTTGCAGGTACATGCTGCAGACGCCACTCCACTGCTTCTCCTCCTCCAAGAATACCTTTAAAAACAGACAGGGCATTTGCTTTCACCTTCATTTCATTTCTCATATCCTAATCCATAACAAACACCCTCAGAGAACAGATATCATCTAATATAAATGACTATGGCAAAATGTGGCTCCGAACGATACCTACAAAGATGTCAGCACAAACACGTCTCAGCGAGGATTATGTAAACCTGTAATAATCATAATCTTTTTTTAAAATCGTATTTTATCTTGTGTATGAATGTGTTTTGATATGTTTTGCCAGTTTTCTGTGTGATGAAACCCCACAGTACCATTCTATAGAAAGATGCATATCTATTTTTCTCTTTCTGACTGTCACTGCTGGATAGTTGTGGAAGGAACATTGCAAGGCCGGAACAAAGGACAGAAAGCCCAAGCTGGTCCAATTCTATACATATGTTAGATAAATCAAGCCTGACGGGCAGAGTCTCGTTAGGATTCCTTGGTTGACAAAAGCGCACCTTATATCACCTCAAGTTCTCACAACAGTCGTGACAGCTGACAGCAGAAAAAAACAGAATCAGCAAAGCTTTGGGCGCTGCTCCAGGAGGCCTTTTTTTCTGACGAATCGTTTTAAGCTGACATCAAAGCAATAGAGACAGGAATCATTATCTGGGTGGCCAATGAAAACTTAAAAGAAGAAAAATTTAATATTTAAATAAAGGTTGTGACGACACAGTAGCTCAGTGGTTAGCACTGTCGCCACACAGCAAGAAGGTCGTTGGTTTGAGCCCTGAGTTGGCATGTTCTCCCCATGTTGTTGTGGGTTTCCTCCGGGTGCTCCGGTTTCCCCCACAGTCCAAAGACATGTGCTATTGGTGAATTGAATACGCTACATTGGCCGTAGTGTATGTGTGTGAATGCAAGATTGTATGGGTGTTTCCCAGTGCTGGGTTGCAACTGGAAGGGCATTCGCTGCGTAGAGCTAATGTTCTTTTGAAGACATACTTACATGATAATTCTGATGAAATATTCAAAGTGGCATGGGCGATTTTTTGGATTTTCATTTTAGGGGGGGCTCAGCTCCTTCAAAAAATATAAATAAATAAATATATATATATATATATATATATATATATAATATTTTAATAGTAATACACTTAAAATGTTTCACTAATATGGTAGGGTTGTATGCTAAACTAGCAGTATTCCACTCTATTGTATAGACGTGCATAGCCATTCAAGTTCTGAATGAGCCAAATAGGCTTAACAAACCTGTTTACTGTAGTAAAAGTCACTTTATATGTTAAAGTATAATTTTTGTTTCCATGTATTTAATAAATTAAACTGCCACTTACAAGACAACACATGATGTTTCTATCTGTCAGTGACTCTGACAGTTAAAATGAGTACATTCACTAAGTGGTTCTGTCATTAGCTATGCTTCCATCCAAAAATGCGAATGAACTTTATGTGCAAAACTGGATTATCACATAAAAGACGTGCAAATAAAGCTGCGCTTCCATCCAACGAGTCAAAGCGAACAAAATCGTCACTTCCTGATTAACTGGCGCCAAATATTAAAAGTAAAAATTGAATTTGCTGCAGTAGGAGAAGCTGCGTCAATCTTTTCTTCATCTAATAAATGACTTGCGCCTCGGAAGGCAATCCTGACACACAGTGAACACGTGGTGGCGTTTGAAGGTGTCAGAAGCGGAGCACAGACACTCTTGATTCAGGATGTTATTAATAATATAATAACACTAATACTTATACGGTAAGGCGTTTTAGAATAACCAAAACAACATTTCAGATGGTTTATAATGTGCTCATCCTGCTGGTTTGTCCATTCACACATTTTTATCATCACATGATCTCTTATAACAAAATCTCATGACCTTTTTATAATGCGCACACTGAAATGTATGCGGTAAGTGTTTCCATCGTAGTTTAAGCGCATCTTTTCATATCAAATAAAAAGTTTACGAGGAAACGTAAGTATTTTACATTTTGTCAGTTTAGTGGCTAATTTGTATGAATTCGTACGAGTTCAGTCGTACGAAAATGTAAAATTTTAAAAAGGAGGCGTGGCACCTAACTCCACCCTCAACCCCAACCGTCATTGGGTGATGAGCAAATTGTACTAATTTGTACGACTTAGATCGTAGGAATTCATAGGAATTAGCCACTAATTTAAAAAGTTATGAATTGCCGTGAGATTGCGTTGGATAATGCCGCATGCACTGTAATGTGTTTTAGAATGGTAGTTCATTTTAAAATAAAATAGTAAAATGTTTGTTAAAAGTTACATTTTCGCTGGAGGAAACAGCTGTGATTATGAGGTGAGCACTGAGAAAACAGTAGATTGGAACCCGATTGCTCCTATATGACATTGTGATAGAAGTGTATCCATAGCAAAGAACTGCAAATAAACTAATTTTATAAAAATGTATTGATAAACACACACCTTGTTCTCTCGCTTTGCACAGCTGTGGTTTGCTAATCAAAAGAAAAACGAAAGTCGGGGAGGAGCCAAATTCTGCCGCCGTCTTCATATCAAATTTAAAGGGGACAGAGACGATATTTGGTCTACAGTTTTTGAGCTAATCGGAAAAGTTTTATGGGGGCTGAGTAAAAATATAGAGGAGCTACAGCCCTCCTAAAATAGGCCTAGCCTATTTGTAGAGTGGTAAACAATATAGAGACCGTTAAATAAAGGAGCGTGCAAATATAAAACCAGCTTTACCTCTATCTCAGTCTCTGGGTCATTGCATGTAAACACTTTTAATGCTTCCAAACAGTTCGCTGCATGTCCTGAGGTAGTTCAGTATGATGCTATTTACTTTCTATGTGAGATTTGATTGGACAGGAATCGCAGGACTGATTTTTCTTATCCCCATAGACAGGAAATAATAAAGTAATGACTGAAGGTTGAAGGAAAGTAGTGGAGTAAAAGTACAGATTCTGCACAAAAATTTTACTCAAGGGAAAATAAAAGTACACATTTTTAAAACTACTTAAAGTAAAAAACTACTCAATTACAGTAATTTTGAATATTTGTAATTTGTTACTTTTTAACACTGTTGGCGTAACGTTGCATTTCACTGTCACACATGACAAAAATATAATTAGAAGTCATCATTTAAAATACAGTAAAGGATTAAAAATTTCTTTGTTTTTCATGGATCTTTTGTTATAATAACTGCTGTGTTTTTTTTTTTTCAGCTAAAATCTCAAAACTGTCCTATGGTATTTCGATAAATTACAACTCTTTTAACTGTTTTGGTAAATTGGCAATTGGCAATTTTTTTTTTCTTTAAAGTATACTTTTTATTGCACTACCTGACAAAATCTTGTCGCCTATTCAAAATTTAGGAACAACAAATAATAACTTGACTTCTAGTTGATCATTTGGTATCAGAAGTGGCTTATAGGGACAGTAAAGGCCTCTAGATTATGCATATTTTACCAAAATAAAATATGATAATGCCTTGATTTTTAATTATTTAATTAGAACAGTAAGGTCTGACTTTGCTTAGACAAAAGTCTTGTCACTTAACAGAAATAATGTACAGTATAGAATATAAAGTCATGGTGCAGTGGAAAAAAGAATTAATATTGTGTATGACTCCCATGAGCTTGGAGGACTGCATCCATACATCTCTGCAATGACTCAAGTAACTTATTAATAAAGTCATCTGGAATGGCAAAGAAAGCGTTCTTGCAGGACTCCCAGAGTTCATCAAGATTCTTTGGATTCATCTTCAATGCTTTACCCCAGACCCCAGCTCAATAATGTTCATGTCTGGTGACTGGGCTGGCCAATCATGCAGCACTTCGACCTTTTTTGCTTTCCGGAACTTTGATGTGGAGGCTGAAGGATGAGAAGGAAAGCTATCCTGCTGAAGAATTTGTCATCTCCTGTAATTTGTAATGTAATCAACAGCCTGAGGTATATCAAGATATTTGTGCTGTTTATGTTGCCATGCATTCTGCAGATCTCTTGCTTGCCCCCATGCTGAATGTAACTCCAATCCATGATTTTTCCTTTACCAAAACTTGACTGATTTCTGTGAGAATCTTGGGTTCATGCAGGTTCCTATAGGTCTTCTGCAGTATTTGTGATGATTGGGATGCAAAAAAA
>CAIGQZ010001206.1:7742682-7754330 GCA_903798205.1 Danio tinwini
TCTATCTATCTATCTATCTATCTATCTATCTATCTATCTATCTATCTTTTTATCTATCTATCTATCTATCTATCTATCTATCTTTTTATCTATCATGGCAAAAATGCACACATCCTTTACTCCAGTAGAAGTACAGATACTTATGTTTAAAATGACACTTTTGTACTCAAGTAAAAGTAAAGTTAAATGTGTACTAAAGTAAAAAGTAGTCATTACTATTTCCTGTTTCAGTTTCACAGTGGTAACTACACTGCACAGTGGTAACACACTGCTCAAAAAGTTGGCTGCATCACCACCTGGACACAAAGCTTAACTATGACTGTAAAAAAAACAACAGCTGCCATACTGTTCTCCAAAACATACTTGCTTATATTTTTATGTTTAATCCTTTATGGTGCACTTAAAAATATTTTATTTGGCCCACATCCTAACTGAACAATATACTGACACAACTCTGATAAATAGTAATAAGCAATTACAGTTTTTCTAAGTCACTTTGGTGGATTTCTCACAACACTATTTACATTTGCACAACAGTTAATGCATTTCTCAAAACAATTAGTACAAACTGCAAAACGGATAACCTGCAAAAGCGTGTCACTTGCTCAAAATGGAGAGCTCATTCCTCAAAAGCAAGTATTCATGTCAATGAAAGTGTCAGTGTCATCAAAATGAAAAGTCCTAACACCATTGTTATAAACAAAATAGTCAAATGGCTTTGTCTTGTTTTCATTATGACACTTTACTCTCTACATTATTTCCAATGCATAAAAGTCAGATTTTGGTGACACTTCCTGAAAATGCTTAAGACAGCACTATATACTATTTGCACTGCCATTTGAAAACTACAGTAAAGTTAGACCACTGCATTTAGTGAGGTATCTGAGTACAAGACTATGAATATGTATGTTTCACTTTTTTACTGCATTTGCTCTTTGCAACTCTAATTTATTCACAGCATTGGGCAAAAGAATAACTACATCCCTTATTTACAACAAACATAAACTTCCTTTGGGTGGAGCTGTGCACAACTGTAAACAATATTGCAGTGGATATTGGAACTGAACCTACAACATACACAGGTCTGTAAATTATTCATCAAATTGTTCAATTTAGAAGACATTGTCAGGAAAAAAAAAGATTTATTTTATTTTTTTATAAAATTTGCTTGACAGATTTTGACAACTAGTTCAACATTTTTGTATGTAATGACTCAAGTAATGAAATGAGGACTATTAGTTTTATATGGAATGACTATTCAGCATTCACAAGTTTAGTTAGTTTTGACTGACATGACATGAGCAATGATAATGTTATAAAACAGCAGGGAGTTGTATGAAAGCAAATGATGCATGTCCAAAAGCATTTGCAATTTGCTGAAAGGAATGAGAAACTGCTACTATGATGTGCACACATGACTAATTGTTTTGAGAAATGCATTAACTGTTGTGCAAATGTATATAGTGTTGTGAGAAATGCACCAAAGTCACTGAGAAACACTGTAAAATAATAATAATAACCTATGGATAAAAAGTCAACCAGGTGGTTATGATGCCTGTTAAAGGGTTAATAAATGTCTTAAATTCAACGCTTCATTTAGTCCAAAACACATTTCAGTTAAAAACAAAACAAAAAAAAAACAATGTATTTGACTACAAATAATGTTTGCATTATGGTAAAGCTGCTTCATTTTAGGAAACACTTACAGCTCATATTATTTCACTAGCTATGTTTCCATCCACCTATTTTTATGCACATTTTGGATATGCGCATAAAAAAACAGTTGATGGAAACGTCATGATGCGCATACATTTTGAAAATGCGCATAAAAAAACATATACGCATAACTGAGTAGGATAAACTTTTTATTCGATAAGAAAAGATGCACATAAACTACGATGGAAACACTTTTACAGCACAAATTCCAGTATGCACATTAAAAAAGGTCATGTGATTTTGTTATAAGAGATCATGTGATGATAAAAATGTGTGCAAATGGACAAACCAGCAGGCTGAGCACACTGTAAACCATCGGATATGTTGATTTGGTCATTCTTAAACGACTTACCATTTAAGTATTAGTGTTATTATATTATTAATGATCTCTAAAATCAAGAGCGTCTGTGCTCCGCGTCTGACACCTTCAAATGCCACCGCACGTTCACTGTGTGTCAGGATTGCCTTCCTAAGTCATTTATTAGATGAAGAAAAGATTGACGCAGTCTCTCCTACTGCAGTAAATTCAGTTTTTACTGTTGATATTTGGCGGCAGTTAATCAGAAAGTGACGATTTTGTTCGCTTTGACTCGTTGGATGGAAACGCAGCTTTATTCGCACATCTTTTATGCGATAGTCCAGTTTTGCACATAATGTTAATTCACATTTTTGGATGGAAACATAGCTAGTGTTTGTTTGTTTGTTTGTTTTGTTTGTTTCAGAGTATTATGAATATTTAATTCAAAATACTGTAAATACAGTTTTGCATCATCTTTTTTTTCACTTTATCAATTCCTGATCCTTTGCATTATAATTTTATTCATAAATCACCCAGTAAAATGCTTTTGATAATTAACTTTTGTTAATTAACAATCTTAAACATTTAAATAAAACTACAGTGTATATACTGTAACATATACAGTTGCAATCAGAATTATTCAACCCCCTGATTTATTACCCCCCCTGTTTATTTTTTCCCCCAATTTCTGTTTAACGGAGAGAAGATTTTTTCAACACATTTCTAAACATAATAGTTCTAATAACTCATCTCTAATAACTGATTTATCTTTGACATGATGACAGTAAATAATATTTTACTAGATATTTTTCAAGACATTTCTATACAGCTTAAAGTGACATTTAAAGGCTTAACTAGGTTAATTAGGTTAACTAGGCAGGTTAGGGTAATTAGGCAAGTTATTGTATAATGATGGTTTGTTCTGTAGACTATGGAAAAAATAAACAGCTTAAAGGGGTTAATAATTTTGACCTTAAAATGGGTTTTAAAAATGAAAAACTGCTTTTATTCTAGCCAAAATAAAACAAATAATACTTTCTCCAGATAAAAAAAAATATTATCAGACATATTGTGAAAATTTCCTTGTTCTGTTAAACATCATTTGGGAAATATTTAAAAAAGAAAAAAAAATCAAAGGGGGTTCAATAATTCTGATTGCAACTGTATGAATTGAAAAATAGGGAAGCTACAGAAAATATTTGTCCTTTTTTTGTTTTACAGTGTATGGTAAAGTCTCTTTTTACTTTCAGATTAGTTTATTTGGTAACACTTTAACATAACAGTCTAATAGTTAATGATAATTAAGGTATTTATTAACGTGAACAAACAATACATTTATTATACTCTTTAGTTAATGAAAATAAAGTTGATGTTAACTCGCAGGGCATTATCCTGCTAACAAGCAGGAATTTCGATTTTAATAATGAATTAATATTGAAGTATGATTAACAAATTGGTTCGAGTTAACTGGTTTGAGTTAACATTAACTAATGGACTGTTATATTAAACTGTTACCAAAATATTGGTGTTGATAATATCTCTGAAATTTGAGTAGGCCATTTTAAATAAATACATTACTTAAACAAAGAATCATTTAAGATTTGCATGGAACTTGTAATGGAAATTTCTTAGATATTCTGAAGTGTTATTTTCATCTTGTCAAGCGGCGTTTGAGTAAATACAAAAGAGCCTGATGAAGAAAACAATAATCCTTAAGAGGGTATTATTCCACTAGTCCAAGAATAAAGGGATACATCCAAAACACAGGGTGATACAGTCTTAATAACCAGCCCTAGACTAAACTTATGAAGGATATTGTATAAGGGAACTAATGAGACAAGAACAGGTGAAAGCTATGGTGGTCAGATCAAAAAACAAACACATAACAAAAACAAACATAACAGAAACTGCTGATGATAATAATAATAATAATGTTTCCCAGAGATGGGTTGCGGCTGGAAGGGCATCCGCTGCATAAAATCGTGGTGGATAAGTTGGCGGTTCATTCAGCTGTGGCGACCCCAGATTAATAAAGGGACTAAGCCGACAAGAAAATGAATGAATAAATAATAATAATAATAATAATAATAATAATAATAATAATAATAATAATAATAATATGTATTAATAGTATATTATTTTTGTTCATTAATTTTTTTTCGGCTTAGTCCCTTTATTAATCAGGGGATGGCACAACAGAATGAACCACCAACTTATCCAGCATGTTTTACGCAGCGGATGCCTTTCCAGCCGCAACCCAACACTGGGAAACACCCATACACACTCTTTTACATGCAAACACTACAGCCAATTAAGCTTAGAACATGCAAACTCCACACAGAAATGCCAACTGACCCAGCCAAGACTCGAACCAGTGACCTTCTTGCTGTAAGGTGATCATGCTGCGCCACTGTGACACTATATTATTATTATTATTATTATTAATCATTTTCCTTTGACTTAGTCCCTTTATTAATCAGGGGTCGCCACAACAGAATGAACCGCCAACGTATGCAGTATATGTTTTACACAGCGGATGCCCTTCCAGCTGAAACCCCACACTGGGAAACACCCATACACTCTCACTTTCACACACATAATCTATGGCAAATTTAGTTTTTTTTATTCACCTATATCGCATGTATTTGGACTGTGGGGAAAACCAGAGCACCAGGAGGAAACCCACGCTAACTCGGGGAGAACATGCAAACTCCACACAGATATAGCAACTGACCCAGCCAGGATCAGCGACCTTCTTGCTGTGAGCTAACCACTTATAATTATTATTATTATTATTATTATTATTGATATTATTATTATTATTATTATTATTATTATTATTATTATTATGTACAAGATCTTTTTATAATACACAAACTCAACTAACATCAACTAATGAAACTATATTGTAAAGAGGGACCATTTTCCATATCTACTATAATATGCTAGCTTCTTCAACTATACTCTAGGTAATAAATATACAAACATTTGGGGCCTGTGGTATTATTGTGATTACATTTGAAATAAAAAGAAAAAAAAATACAAATCAGAATCAGTTTTATTGCCAAGTGTGCTTCACACACACAAGGAATTTGTTTTGGCAACAGAAGCTTCCAGTGTACATAAAGTGACGAGTGACAACACAAAATTAAATATGAGAAAAGAAAAAGGCGATAAACATTAAACAAAGATGCAGTAAGTCAAAACTATCTGGATGTTGAGTTGTATGTACAGATGTGTTGTAAATATACAGGTTATAAGGTGCTGTGTACCAATGCGAATGGAGAAAGTATTGCATTGTATATTGTTATAAGGTGCTGTGTACAAGTGCTTATGAGAAAGTATTGCACGTTTATTGCACAGTAGGGGAATATTTAACTGTTCATGAGGTAGATGGCCTGAGAAAAGAAACTTTTCCTGTGTCTGACTGTTTTTGTGCTTGGTGCTCTGTAGTGCCGACCAGACGGTAACAGTTCGAACAGGTAGTGTGCTGGGTGTGAAGCGTCCAGAGTGATTTTGCGAGCCCTTTTACTCACTCTGAAAGAGTACAGTTCTTGAAGTGTAGAAAGGGTAGTGCCGGTGATTCATTCAGCAGTCCAGACTATTCGCTGTAGTCTACGGAGGTCAGTTTTGGCAGCTGAGCTGAACCAGACGGTGATTGAAGTGCAGAGGATGGATTGGATGACAGCTGAGTAGAACTGTACGAGCAGCTCCTGTGGCAGGTTGAACTTCCTCAGCTGACGAAGGAAGTACAGTCTCTGCTGGGCTTTCTTTACAATGGAGTCAATGTGAATGTCCTACTTCAGATCCTGAGAGATGGTGGTGCCCAGGAACCTGAATGACTCTACTGCCGCTACAGTGCTGTTCATGATGGTGAGTGGGGGGAGTGCATGGGGGTTTCTCCTAAAGTCCACTATCATCTCCACTGTTTTGAGCGTATTCAGCTCCAGGTTGTTGTATCTGCACCATAAAGCCAGCCGCTCCACCTCCTGTCTGTATGCAGACTTGTCGCCGTTCCGGATGAGGCCGATAACAGTAGTGTCATCCGCAAACTTCAAGAGCTTAATGCAGGGGTCTTTTGCGGTGCAGTCGTTGGTGTACAGGGAGATGAGCAGTGGGGAGAGAATGCATCCTTGGGGGCCACCAGAGCTGATGTAAAAATTAAACACATTGAACTTAACCAAATTCAATTATCAATTATGATTTAATTATTAAATCATAGTTTTTATTTGTTTTTATTTATTAAACAATTTTTTTGTTTATGTTTAAACTAAATAATTCAGTGACACAATTTATTTAATGAGTAAAATAAAATATTTACCCTACATCAATTGCAACTGAATTATTGTTAGCTAAAATTAAAAGTACTAAAGTATTTTTTATTAAACTCAAATGAAACCTTTAGAAAACCTTTGCTCTGGTAACTAACTATTCTACTAAGTATCTTCTATTTGTACTGTTATTTTTCTCTTTTACTTTTGTTTAAGTCACAAAAATCCGATAAATAAATCTTATTAAAAAATACAAAAATACTAAAAAGAATTTAAACATTAAAAAGCAAAACCTAATACATTAATAAACACTGTAATACAATTTATAAATCTACAGAGCACAGGTCCATGATGCTGACTGGTCCAAAAACATGTTTTATTTACAGTAGAAAAGAATACACTGAATCCATTTGTGTATCAATGCACAGGTATCATATATTTATAACTTTTAATCATATAATTCATAAGTCATTACTAGCTGTTTTTATTTATATCATTTCACATAATAGAACTTGACCTGTGAATATATCTATGATAATGTATATACTGTTTATGCTTGTACTTATACTATGTATACTGTATATACTTATTAAATACATGAAAATAAGCAACAATAAATAGATGCACAGTTATTTTTTTTGTTATGTTAGATGGTTAAATCCCATACTGTAAAATATCATTACGATAAAGACACACTTTATTACCTAAAATCTAAGTAACCAAGTAAAACAGTACTTCCAATCCACTGCTATCTTGCAGTGTTTATTACAGCATCTTCTGGCAGAGTAAATTCAGCTCGGAAGCATCTGCATTGGCAAAAGGAGACATGTTTCATAATAAACTCCTTTAAATAGCCTAGTGGCCCAGTCAGGAAGCCTGCCTGTACACTCGAGCATGGTGATAACTTCAGACAGCTGAGTCCAGCTTTACACTGTTGTTATGCCTGGCAAATTAGCATGCGGAGGTGGAGACCACCAAATACGGTTTAGGAAGGAAACACTAAAAATAGCCAGTCAGGCAGTAAACTCGCTCCAAGTCTCCAAGATCAGGGATTTATTACGCAAAACATCAAACGGTAGGGGACTTAAGTTGTCTTGAAAGTGGGTTTGTTCCATTTGTAAGCTTTCTGAGCTCGAGTGGGCAACGTTTCAAAGCAAATTAATTAAGAAAAAGGTCATCTGAGGCTTCGTCCAGCTACTGTGATCTCTGCTGGAAAATGTTTGGGAGGCTCTATAAGATTTTGGTAGCTATGGATGGAAAAGTGAAACACAATGCTCAAAGATGCTTAGCTTTCTATGCAGTGTGTGGTGCTCACTCTATTTTTAGCTTGCTGGAATCAAGTGTTTTCAATTTTTTTAATATTTTTTCCCTGTTTCAGCTTGTTATGCTTTTAAATTATTGTGAAAATCAGTCCTGAAAGGGGAAACAACCCATTAATTTACAATCAAACTGTCAAAATGACAAATTAAAGGGATAGTTCATTTAAAAAAAAGGATATTTACTCCATACATTTATGAGTTCATTTATTCGGTTAAATACAAAAGAAGACATGTTGAAGAAAGCCGAAAACCTTTGACATCCATAGGTAAAAACAATACTATAGATTACTGTGTAATATCATATCTTCCTTTGTGTTCAACAGAAGAAAGATAGTCAAACAGGTTTGGAACAAGTGAAGGTTGTGTAAATGATGACAGAATTTTCTTTTTTTTGGTTGAACTATCCCTTTAAATGTCTACACAACAGCAAATATACAATTCACTTTGGAAGATAACGTTATATTCTTGTCGTTTGTATTATAAACACTTTGGTGGTCTTCAGATTTCTTACATCATCCTATACACGTTCACCCCAGCTGTTATTTCAGAGTTATCAGCTCATCAGATGCTAAGTTATGCATCTGTGAAGTCATGCGAGATGTATAGCTTGACACCTTTGTAGGGAGCCAGACTGTCTAGGAAGTGTGGATAAACTCCTCCGATGACTGCTTGGGATGTACTGTACTTGTAATATGTAATATACATATTTAAAACTGATTCAGTGTTGCCTTGAAAAGCAGTTGACTAATTGGTCCTAACTGGGAGCCTTAGGCTGGTTTCAAGTGACCTTGATCAGATGTTTCTTAGGAAGGATCTACATATGACGTGTCGAAAAAGAGTTTCAAGAGTTCACACTTAGATATGCTTGGCAAGTTTGGCAAGCTGTCCCGGGGGAAAACCCTGAGCTCAGAGATAATTGAGCCCAGTTAGCATTTAAAGGGGGTCCGAGATCAGGTAGGTCTCGAGAGCTCCTCTTAGAAAAGGGAGGAAATGGGGTGGAAGGGGGGATTCTTCCAAAACAAGGATGAGGCAGTAGGGTACAATTTGTCTATTTATTGTACGCTTGGATCAATCTGATAAGATTATTACTAATTAAGGATGAGAAACCAGCCATGCTCAATTATATCATGTGCTCCTCTTGAAATTAGTTTGTGAAACTTCACTAAATGACACTCAAGGTGAAAGAAGCTTCATTTCTATTCCCTTCACTTGTGTCTTGTGTATTTAAAATGCAAAAGCTCATTCTGAATGGCCTTCAGGCATGCCCGATGCTCAAATGTATCTAGTTTATGATTATGTACTCCTATATACATTTTTGGAGAGCGCCAAATACGACTCAGAAGCTACTTTTTTTTTTTTACAGTTTTTGTTTCGCAAATCCACCAGAGGGCGCAGTGTGTGAATTTTGAGATCTCAAATTTCTCTCACGAGTGCCATTGACGCCTGCAGTTCTCGCGTAAATCCACAAGAGGCCGCTGTCGCCTGACTGACCTACCGACCAATACCTCCACCCACCTCCTTCCCTAAATCCAACTAATAGTGTTTTAAAAAGCACAGATTAACCAGCGCCCACCCCCTTCTCTAAACCCAACCGATAGCATTTAATAAGCAATCCAGAAAACTTGCATTTTCACCCTGTTATTTGCTTTTTTGTTTTATTTTTTTGGCTTCTGTTTTTGTCTTACCTCCGTTCTTTACCAGACTTCAACGTTGTCGTCATGGTCAACTATGCTCTGCATCTCAAATCTACACGACCAGCCACTAGACAAACTGGTAACAGCAGAAGAGCTGTTAAGTGTGAAAAGGAATGGCGTCATACTGTCATGTAGCGTTCATTTAAAAGATGGAATGCAGCCATATATTCCTCTGGCTACATAATCTGCGATCTCCAGATATGTATATAGGGCTAAGTTTTCAGAATGAGCCTATGTTGGGAGTAACAGAAGGCTGTTGGGTTCAGGGTTAGTAATGGATTTTCTGGAAAAAGAAATCTGATTGCAATTCTGAGTGTACTTTACAAGGATCAGTGTCCTTGAAAAAACATCCATAGGAGACATACTATTTTCATATATTTTTTTCATATATTTTATGCACCAGACATTTACTTGTTAACACTTCATGTTTTTTAAAAAAGAGCAATTCTGAGTGTGCTTAATTCAGACAGGTGAGTGGACTTGACAAACCACCTGTTTAAGACACACACTTTCCTCTCTACAGCACCAGACACTTTCTTATAAGCACAGGTTTCTGGGAAAACATTGTGTAATCCTGAGGTCTACATAAACGGGTATTTTTAAAACTGCAACTTTTTTGCAACCTAGGCTCATTCTGAAAATGTACCGCTATATACATTTCTGAAGAGTGCCAAGTACATCTAAGTACACAGTACACCAAGTACACAGTTTTTGTTTTTGCGATTCCACCAGAAGCTTTTTTTTCCAAGATCTCAAAATTCTCTTTTGAGTGCCATTTGAGCCTGCTGATCTCATGTAAATCCACCAGAGGCTGCTGTCGACTGACTGTTTGACTGACTAAATGTCTGACCCACCCTCCTCTTTCCCTAAACCCAACCAATAGTGTTTTCAAAAGCACTGATTGAACTGCTCACCCACTTCCCTCAACCCAACCGACAGTGTTTTAAAAAAACAATTCAGAAGAAGAAAAGCCCTCGCCTCATTTTTACCACGTTTTCAAGATTTAGCACATTTTCACCCTATTATTAACTCAATTATTTAATTTTTTGGCTTCTGTTTTTGTCTAACCTGCTTTCTGGAACTGTTCTTGCTGGACTATTTTTGCAAGCATAGATATATGTGTGTCTATATTTTGGCAAAGCTGAATTTTTAGTGGTCACATGTTGTCACATGATCAAATAAATCAACACATAAAAATTCTTATATTCTGAGTGTTAAAAGTCAACCACAGCACTATGTGATTCATTTACTGGATGACAAATCGACTATCCGACTATTATGATCCATCCCTAGAATGGTCACTAATCCTGACCCCAATTCCCTGAGTAAGTGTAGGTCAGGCAGATGCTGTGAACGCTTCTACCTCTCTCTCTCTGTCTGTCTGTGTGTGACTGATGAGTGTTGGTCTGCCATTAGATCTCCTACTCCATCTAAATGAGATCCCGCTAAACACAGAAGGCTTTTTTCCTGAAGAATTAGGGCTTGATTGACAAGGAAAGCCAAGGTCAAGCGTCTGCCATCAAAAGGTCAACTTGAGACAGTCCCTACTATTGCTGATCAGATGAAATGTGTGTGAAGCATCAGACGGGTGCGTTTCTGTATATGTGCGTGTCAGGGAGATGTCAGCTATAAAAGCCGCGAGATAAAACACATCATTAGAGTGTGCCGGGCTCTAATGCAGTAAATATGGTGGCCACATAGGGAATTCTGACATGTTATTTGCTGCTTCAGACAAGTTGCTTAGGTGGTAATGGCCTGTGTAAGGAGGTGTGTGTTTATGAGTGTCTGCACGTATATGAGGTATGGATGTGTTGTTTGACGTGCTTCCCAGAGGTCAGTTTCCGTATTCCCATTTCAATAGGATTTTTATTTTTTGACTCCAGAGTGTTTCATATTGCAAATTAAAGTAATTACAAAAAAAATGTCAACTCAAAATTCAGTTTGATGGATATTGAATATGTAACAAAAACACAGATAATTTCCCATAGGATCATGTTAGTTATTTCAGCATTTTACATGAATTACGCAACCTTATAACCTATATGAAAACGTATTAAGTGTATATCTTTCTTGAAGACTGACTGTACCTCAGTGCATTTTAGTTTTTTCTCAAAAAATTATTATTTTTTGTTTATATATTTATTTATTAATATTGAAATACTATTCCCTTTCCTTGCTTAATATAAATAAGATTGCCAGTTTCGCTTAAAGGCATTCAATGAATTTGTCTGAGCATTCTAACCAATCAATCAATGGCATGCTTCAGGGCAGGTCCCTTTAAAGGGTCACGAAACACCATGCGGTATCAAACATACCATTAAAGCTCCACTCTTCCAGCAGTTCCTAGCTT
>CAIGQZ010001206.1:7760909-7789399 GCA_903798205.1 Danio tinwini
ACACACACACACACACACACACACACACACACACACACACACACACAGAGAGAGAGAGAATGCGCAGCACAGCGCACTCCCTTCAGGTGATGTGACTTTAATTGTTTTAAACTGAAACGTTCCTTCTAAAAGCGCTTTCATGGTCTTATCCATATTTCTTTGCACATTAAACACACGCAGGGCTGGAGCAAGCTGAACTTGCACTCTAGGCAAATGGCAAACATGTCGCCCCTTACCCCAAAAGTGAAATAGAAAGTGACCGGTTCGCGGATAAAAGTGACGGACCGGTAGGGAGGGGGTGGGTGTTGTGGATGAAAGTGAGGACCAGGGGGTTCGCTCACTATTCTGCCACCCAAGGTGGCTGCCTAGGTCGCCTCTATGGATGCACTGGCCCTGAACACACGTCGGCCACAACAGGAAAAAAAAACTGCAACTGCGTAAATTTTTTTTACACGTTAAATATTTCAAATTAATCACGCGCAAATTTTGACAGCCCTAAATACCGGATGATGATCCCGTCATAATTTTCCCCAAGGCTAAACGGGTCATAATTGCAATTTATTTCTGGGAATATAAATGAAACAACCTTTCTAGCATGCTGAGTTTGTTTGTGGGCATGCATTTCTAGCCAGCGCATTGTATTTGTTTGTGGCCGTGTGGGCACCTATCTCATTGTTTGTAATAACAGTGGACACGGGAAGAGCCGAGGTGATGTGCGCTCTGCCAGGAGAATTCTATGAATTACCTAGCGAGACAACATTTGTTTTCAAAATGAGTTGGAAAGTTTACCTTCCAAGCTTTATGCAGGTATGTATCTCATGTATCAATGTATTCAAGGAGTGCGCGTCTCACGTGGACTTGTGGGCGTAGTCGCATTAAAAAGAATGACCTCAGACTGAGAAACTAGACATAGTGTTGGTTTCATACTGATTATTTTATCAAACAATGTTTCTTTTCAACATGCACTGCATTTAAAAGTAGAAACTTCAACTTTCTATAGATTTATTTCTCATGCCTGTGTGTTTTGTTTATATTCTTTATTTTGCAACAGCACACACTTTTGTTGTTGTTGTGAGTATACACAAAAAAGTAGACACCCAACAGATTCGATTAATGTATTGCTCTTATCTGTACGATCAAAACTGAAAGTGTAATTTAAGTTCTTTTCGGCGTTATCAGGACAAGACACCTCAAAACACGTATATGCGGTCTTCGACCTCTGATGGTTAAGAGTAGATCATTCTATTGTATTAATATTATTATTAGAAGTAGCAGCAGTATATAATTTAGTAATATATAAATCAACTTTACTTAAAAAAGCATGTTTCTACAACCCCAAATCAGGAAAAGTTGGTACAGTAAGGAAAACGCAAATAAAAATAGTGGTGATTTACTTTGACTTGTATTTCATTGCGGACAATAAAACAAACTTTATTTAATGTGTTTCTCATGGTTTTTATTGTTTTTTCCCCCCAAAATAAACATGTATTACAATTTAGAATCTTTCAACAGTGTGTTTCGGTGTAATTTCATCCCCTTCTTCCTGCAAACAAGTCTTAAAGTGGGCAACAGTATGGAGTTTTTGTTGTTTTGTGCTTCAAAATGTGCCAAACATTTTCTATTGGAGATAGGTCGGGACTGCAGGCTGGCCAGTCAAGTACCTGTATTCTTTTTTTTCGCAGCTAGGACTTTGTAATGTGTAAAGAATGTAGTTTTGCATTGATTTGCTGAAATATGCATGGGCGTCTCTGGAAAAGAAGGCAGCATATTAGGCTCCAAAGTCTTTATGTACTTTTCAGCATTAATTGTGCCATCAACTACCTTTGCCAAAAAGACACAACCCTATACCATGACAGACCCTGGCTTTTGGACTTGTTGCTGGTAACAGTCTGGATGATCCTTTTCTTCGTACACGGTGTCCATTTCTACCTGAAATACTGATCCCAGATGCCTCAGAGCCTAGAGAAGTCGACAGCCCTTCTGGACACTGTTAACATAGGGCTTTCTTTTGGCACAGTACAGTTTTAACTGGCATTTGTGGATGTAACTTCACACTGTGGTATTTGATAAAGGTTTGCCAAAATAGTCCTGAACTCATGTGGTGATATCGCTTATAGATGAATGACTATTCTTGATGAAACGCCGCCTGAGGGATCAGATATCACGAATGTTCAGCTTAGGCTTGCGTTCTTGTCCTTTACTCACTGAAATTCATCCAGATTCCTCTAATCTTTTAATTATGTTATGCACTATTAAAGGTGTAATATCCAAATGTCTTCCTATCTTTCTTTAAGTAACATTGTTTTTAAACATTTCAAGAATTTTCACATGCATTTGTTAGCAAACTGGTGATAATCAACCCATCTTTCCTCCTAAAGGTCTAGACCAGGGGTGTCAAACTCAATTCTTGGAGAGCCACAGCCCTGCAGAGTTCAGTTCCAGTCCTGCTTCAACACACCTATCTGTAGGCATCAAACAAGCCTAAAGCACTCAATTAGTTTGATCAGGTGTGTTTAATTAGGGTTGGAACTAAAACTGTGCAGAGCAACAGCCCTCCAGGAACTGAGTTTGATACCTGAGGACTAGACCTTTCTTGGATGCTGCTTTTGTGACAAATCATAATTACAATCACCTGTTGACATCACCTAATTAATTTACCTAATTACTAGCTCTAAACTGCTCCTGTCCCAACTTTTTTTGGAACGTGTTGCAGGTCTAAATGACAAGAAAAGATGTATATTTATAAATTAAATGAAGCTGACAAGACAAAACATGAAATATTTTGTGTTCATTATGTTCATAATGTCTAAAGTCATAATGTCAAAGATTGATGAGCATAACCACTCAACATGTGTGTTTTAGATAACATTCAGAAATGGTAAAGGTCAAAAGGGTGGAGAATGCCCCATCTTAACGGGTCACGAAACACCAAAACACATTTTTTGAGCTGTTGACAGTCATATATGTGTCCCACGCTGTTTTAAACACTATTACAAACACATATATTTCACAAAAAAGTTATTTAAATAGTTAAAGTTATTTTGAGCAAATTCGTTCTTCCGGTTTGAAAGAATTTTTGAAGCTGCGTCATGGTTATGAGATACTTGCATGTAAATCCAGCGTGAAGAGTGCCTGTCTGTACCTGCAAGTACATCGTGACGTCTCTGAGTGTGCTTTATCAATTCATGAGAAAGACTTTGTTTAAACCAATCAGCGCGCTCTATTGCGTATGCGGTGCAACTTCATTAATATGTATGACAGCTTCAAAGACTGTTTTACCTGTTACAGTCTTCAGACAACAGAGAGACGCCACATTGTGTTGCCAAAACAAGTGAAATACAGGGAATTTGGAGACACGGGTCGTCAGTGTTGCATTTATTAATGTGCTGCGTTTATTATTGTGCTGCAACAAAGGTTTTGTTTGCATTTTCCCGCTATGAGAGCTCTGCTGGACTCACATGTGGATTACAGTGTACGCGACAGAAATTCGCTTGTAAGGAAAATGTTTTACCCGAGAGCTTTTCACATCTGGAAATGATGAAATCTGAATTTGCCACTCGTCTCCTTTTAAAAAAGACACAGTTCCAGTTTGATTGTCCTGTCGGATTTTTTTCAAACATACCATTAAAACCCCTCTTCCAGCAGTTCCTCGCTTTCAATATCTCGTTTGTCATGGGCGACATTCAGGAAATGTTCCTGAATAAAAAAAAAGTGCCAAACTGTGGTTAAAGTCGACAAATAATTTGGCAAGTAATTCGATTACTGATGTCCATGTAAACAGTCACTGTCTTTCTCCCCTGCGTCTGCGTGCCCAAACAGAAACTCCCATATTTGCAAATCTATCCCTCGTTCCCTCTCCTGACACTCCCACCTAAACAGAGCTGGACACGCCCACTTTTCTGACTTTTTCCACACTAGAGGTGTGAAAAAACCTGCTGAGACAGGGGGGTTTCATGGCCCTTTATACTATAAAATGATAATTTAAGGTAAAATATCATTTCGGTGTCATGTATAAAGCCTGGTTTATACTCGACGCGTCCATTAGTTCGATTGAGTGCGCGCGGCAAATGTGACGTCATTGTTTTAGGTGCGCGTGACTTGATTTCGGTTGGCGGAGCGTATGTTTTTTTATGAGACTCGGGCGAACAGTGCATGCGGCGCCGCGTTTGATTTGAGTTGGATATGAACCACTTTGAAGAGATTTTATCTTAAACAGTACGACTGTGAAAACATCTTTATGATCCGTGATCACAGAGATAACCAGATGATCAATAAATCTTGGCTAGAAATTGCAACAGAAGGAAAAAAGTGGAAAAGGAGGAAAGTTTTTGTCAAAAGGTTTGGAAAAACCTGAGGAATTGTTAAAGCCAAAAGAGGCCATGGCAAAAGTGGAGACACATATATTACAATTTCGAATTAGTTACAATACTACAATTAAGAAACAAATTATTTCTTTGATAACTGGAAAGGAATATTTGAAACTATCGGTTTACAATATACTGATGCCTGTTTTTCTAGGCTTTATTGGTGATAATGGTCAGGAATGTTGGACCAGTATTGCCCTTTTAGCATAAGTATAGGATAGAAACTAGCCAGACAGTAATGTGTGAATTGTGGAGCCGGCTTAATCTAAAAAATATCTGTATTTTCAGTAAGTGTGCTTGTTTTTTTGCTTTTATTCTTGCCATAATAAAAATATATATTTGTAGAGCAACCCATGTTCAGTTGTCATTAATATTTTAATAAACATTAATAGGTATAACTGTCTGAGATATGAACAAAAGCAAGTGATGCATCAAGTTTGATTAAAAAAATCTTGAATCATTAAAATAATTTTTAATACAATAAAGAAATATTGAATGGTATTAATAATATGACGTAGTTGCAGAAACGTTCTACTTTTCGGTTTATCAGTCTGACTTCACGGTCAGTTTTTATTGCCCCCCCCCCCCTGTCGTTTTAAAGAATATCACAAAAAAGTATAAAAGTCTCATCCATTTCGCAAGGTGCATGCGCAGTCAGCGGAGGTGTACGATGTGGCGTCAGGTGAAAGTATAAATCCAGCTTAAGCAATGATGTGATAGCAGTCATATATTTTTTCTTTTTTTTTTTCCAATTCTGTCACCTGACGTCTTTGGTGTAAAATATATTTAAGGATCCGTAATATTATTGATTTCATGGCACTGAACTTGTTTTATAATTTATAATTAACTGAACTATATGTCAAGTAGGTCACCCGATTCTAATGTTATCATTCGATTAAATGGGCATTATCAGTGGTTATCAGCTGATAGATATGGGCCAGTACACTCTCAGAAATAAAGGTATGCGAGCTGTCACTGGCGTGGTACCTTTTCAAAAGGTACATGTTTGTACTTGAAGGGTCCATATTGGTACCTCATGACACTCATTATGACCTGACCCTTTTCAAACAACTGTTACTAGTAACTAGTGCAATAACAGACAAGTCTGACTATGTTGAAATATTAACCAAACTGTAATAAAATATCAGAAACACAAACAGAATCTCAAATCCAGCCATACCTCTGTAAATGCAGAATCTGATCAATTTCGAATGATAAAAATCAAAAGTAGTGCTGTGTGTCTTTTCATTTTGCAATGTAGACAGGTTTCAGTGAATAGTAAATATAAAGTCTGCATGTTCTGCGTTTCTCTGTGAATGAATAGCATGTTTCATTTACTACACACATGCTCAATCACGCATAATGATCGCGTTTTCAGCATCTGTTGCCTCAACATATGAGCATGTGACCTTTATCTGTAGAGCTGCTTTGAGGGTCACTCAGCATTTTACCATTTGATGTGAGAAAATCTATTTTCATATGATGTAAACAGAAAGTTAGAGCATATTTACAGCATCCCATCAATAAATGAATAAATATAAACTTGGTCACACTTTAAGTATTTGGTAGGCTTGGGGATGTAGTAAAAGATATAAGATAGTTATAGAATAACTTTAAGACAAAGAAAATACAGTAAGACATTTGAAACTAAATAACTTACTAACATTAACATTGATTTTGCCAAGTAGACAGATTCATGTGATATACATTAAACTTATTTTAATTAATAATGTTTATAGGGAATTTGAACTATCTCCTTAAATAACTAGAGTTTGCATTATGTATTTTATAGCATGTAGCTTTTATGAATATGTAAGATTTGAGACAACACAAACACTTTGATGTATTTGACAATACAAGCATGAGCTGGAAACAAAGAGACAACCAGGTGGGAATGCAGAATCGTTCACTCCTCTCCTTTCCTTCATTTACACTTGAAGCATCTCCTGCAACCCCCTCCTCTTCATCCAATTCATACAGAACGGTCATTTCAATGTATGAAGCTTCTATATCAACCCAAGTGACTATCTATCATGTTTGATATCATTTGAAATGTCTCATTGCGACTGGTACAATGGTCTCATTCCCCCAGAAATAGACATAATCAAAATAATAGATATATAACTTCAGGTATCTTTTGAACCACTGCTAAGGGTGTGCCTTTACCTAGGGGGCATCTATTCAAATTATCGTTTGTCCCCTATTGGCAGTAACTCTTCAGATCTAACATGCCACTAAATGCAAATGCCTTTTCCACACACCCCTCCTCGAAGGATTCTTAGTTTGACTATTTAAGGGAATGTGTCAAGAGGTTCGGCGCGATTCTGTAACCAGATCATTTCATAGTGTGGAGCTCTCATGCTCGTATATTTTGGATCAGCCTGGTTGTCAAGGCAGAATTTCAAGTACAACCAATCATTTTAAACGGAGACATGGTGAATCGTTTAAAGAAATTTAAATGTTAAGTTAAGAGAACTTAAAATATTAATTAATAGTTTTTTGCTGCTTAATGAGTGTTAAACACACCTGTTCAAGTTTTGATCCCAAGTCTTTTAAGCAATATCAAGTTATATTAACTTAATATGTTTAGTAATGACAACAGGTTTACAGTGTAGTGTATGTAATCAGGCTGCGTCCGAAACCGCCTACTACTCAGTAGGTACTGCATTTGAATTTAAACGTACTACTCGGTCGTTATAAAAGTACATTGTATACCAGGGGTGGTCAAACTCTGTCCTGGAGGGCCGGTGTCCTGCATAGTTTAGCTCCAACTCTAATCAAACACACCTGAACATGCTAATCAGTGTTGGAGCTAAACCACCTCCAGGACCGACTTTGCCCATCCCTGTTCTATTGACCTTATTCTTCAATGCGGAAGTGCGCTCGTTTTTGCGATTGTTTTAGAACTTCCGATTCAGTTGCCTATGGGAGAAATGACTAGGAATAATAAACGTCTGAAAACGGTCAAACTACTTACTCTACAAACAAGTGTTTGCATGATTATACAGACAAAATAGAATAATATAATAAGAAAACCTCAGTTTGTAACATCAAGCAGTAGAATGAGCTGTTTTTAACGTCTAAAAATGAATAAAAGTGAATGAGACCGGAAGTCTTGTGCCAAAATGATTCAAATGGCTGCGCCCGCTCATACGCGGAGAATAAGGTGAATACAGTATAAATGTGAGAAGTATGAATGGAATTTGGACGTACTAAATTCGGCATTTTGTCATGGTCACGTGACCTACCTGCGTAATTTGCGTCGATTCACTCCCATTTATGAATTCTCTCACGGGGCATCATGGGATAGCGCAGTGTGCATGGGATGCACACTTCAGAATCTCGCCGGATATAGTAAGTCATCCGGGTACTTCTCGCATACTGATTTTCGAATTCTTTGAATTCAGACACACTACTCGGCTTGCATACTGATTTTAGCGTACTGTATAGTATGGAAGTATGCAGTTTCTGACTCAGCTTCCGTTTCGGACAAATTCTCTCACGAGGCATCATGGGATACACACTTGAATTCTTCTTTGTCTCAAGGCCTCAGTTGTTAGCTTGGCTAGGTGTGTCACAGCTTTTAAACATATCAAATAACTATGATTTTTACCTCAATAAGCTCCTAATTTATTAGCTTAATGAAAGTTTTCAATGTAGTAAATATGTTTAGGTACTAATTAGAGGGATAGTTACCCCTTTAAAAAATTGTCACTATTTACTCATCCTCAAGTGGTTGCAAACCTTTATGACTTTCTTTATAAATATATTCTTCCATATGTTCAACAATAGAATGAAATCATAAAGGTTAGAAAGAAGTTTAGGGTGAGTAAATCATGACAGACAACAATTTTTGGGTGAACTATCCCTTTAATAGTCAGATACTTAGTATTATCATGTAGTTTAGTAGAATGATGAACAAGCTGTCAAATATTTGTAGTCCATAGCAAATTGTTTACTTAATTTGCATACTCTCCACTCACGCTTTGATTCAAAGTGGTCTAGGCTGATCTTTTTGACTCCTCTTTGTCAAGTTCACATCACAGCACACTATGTTCTTCTCAATGCTGTCTCGGGCTTTTGTTAGGATGGAACTGCCAGAACTGCATCAGGAAAAAGCACAATAATAAACTCATCTCCATCCCCTAAAAAAGCAGACGAAGCCAGAATGAGTTTCCTTTTCAAACTCTTATTTCCTGTTTTGCTTTTTTCGCTTTGGTCTGCGATTATGTCATGTTATGGTCACTCGGTGATTGGTATTGAGCCGAACTGAATTCATAAACTTTTTTTATATACAGGAATAGCTCCAGAATACTAAAGTTGAGCCAAGGTATTTCATGGCTGAGGTACATTCAGGTGGGCTGCTTATTGCTGCTGTCAATCATTATCATCTCTGTACTGTGCAGCTGTTATAGTTGCTAACTTTACATATTATAAATATTTATAACGCACATGCAATTCTTTAGCTATGGCTATATCAATATGTAACTGCTCACAAAAATAAATCTTGCAAAAGTTTGTGCAGTTCTGTGTAAATATCTTTTAAATGTAAATATAAGGTTTTACACAAATAAATACACATACACTGTGAAATATGACAGCATCCACACAATTCGTGTTCGGACAACATGAAGGAATTAAGTTAGCTTATTCGTTAGGAATGTCCAGATCTGATCACATGATCAGCAGTGGTGGAAAGAGTACTGAAAAATCATACTCAAGTGAAAGTACCATTACTTGCCCAAAAATGTAGTGCAAGTAGAGTAAAAGTAATTAATTCAATTCACCTTTATTTCTATAGCGCTTTTACAATGTAGATTGTGTCAAAGCAGCTTCACATAGAAGATTATAGTAAATTGAAACAGTGTCAGTTCAGTTTTCAGTGTTTAAGTTCAGTTCAGTTTAGCTCAGTTCAGTGTGGTTTAATAATCACTACTGAGAGTCCAAACACTGAAGAGCAATTCCATCGATGCGCAGCTCTACAGATCCTGAACCATGCAAGCCAGTGGCGACAGTGGCGAGGAAAAAACTTCACCAATTGGCGTAAGTGAAGAATTTAAAAAACCTTGAGAGAAACCAAGCTCAGTTGGGCATGACCATTTCTCCTATGGCCAAACGTCTTGTGCAGAGCTGCAGTCTAGGCGCCGGAGGCTGGAGAATGATGGACCTCAGCGAAGACCCATCTGTCCCTGGATCGTCACAGGAATCAGTCTCATGCTCTCCACTCTACCATGACCACCACAGCAGCTGCTCAGGATACGGCCTGGTCCAGGATTATGAAAACCTTGTGATTATCTCGTCGCTGGTCTTGGATCGCATCAGTGGTGCTGCATACTCTGACAGCCTCGGGATGAGTACCCCCAGGTGGAAATAGAGAATAAGTATAAATATCTGTATCTAGAGTATCTGTATAAATATTACTCAAATTATGAGTAAAAAGTAGCCATTTTAAAAGTACTCAAGAGTAGTAAGTATTGGACTGAGTAAAGTTGATGCGTTTACATGCAGTCTGTGCAGGGACATGTAAACATAACTATCTTTAGTGCTTTCAGTTATCTTCCTATATTGCTTCCTTTCTTCGTTTGTTCGTACTGTCCTTCCTTTATTTGTTCTGTCCTTCGTTCCTCCCTTCATTCATTCGTTCGTTCATTCTGTTGTTCCTTCCTTCATTGGGTCCTTTGTTCAGTCTTTCCTTCCTTCCTTCCCTCATTTTGTTGAGTCCTTCCTTGAATCCTTCGTTCATTCATTTGGTTCTTCTTTCCTTCATTAGTTCAGTCCTTCCTTCCTTCATTCGGTCCTTCCTTCCATTCCTTGTTCGCCCTTTCTCCATTTGGCCCTTCTTTCCATTCTCCTTTCATTCCTTTTAGTGATTGTTTAAGGCTGTTTGGTGATTTCAGTCATCATATAATCGACATCCTTCATTTTCTCATCAGCGACATGCAGTCTATAAACAGTCTCTGGGTCATTGCGTGTAAAGGTTTTGGACATCTTCTTGGACATTTTTATGTTTTCATAATGATTCGTATTCGGTTGTTCAGTATGATTCGATTTGCATTCTATGTGTGATTTGATTGGACAGGAATCAAAGGACTGATTAACTGAAAGAAATAAAGTAGTGACTGCAGGTAGAAGGAAAGTAGTGGAGTAAAAGTACAGATACTGCGCAATGTATTCAAGGGGAAGTAAAAGTAGACATTTTTAAAACTACTTAGGAAATTACATTTTCTGAGAAAAACTTCTCGATTACAGTAATTTGAGTAATTGTAGTTTGTTACTTTACACCACTCATAATCAGAAATCAGACCCAAACACGCAGTTTCAGTCTCGATTGGAATTGGACATTACCTCCTGATAAGGACTCAAATATATATATATATATATATTATCTCTCTCTTTTTTTTTGAACACATCTATAGTTATGTTGTGGCATGGAGTTAGACCTCTTTCTTGACACAGAAACAGCAACGTGTGCGGCATGACATCACTTTGTTGCAGAGATGCTATTGGTTAAATGTCAGCAAAGTCGAACACGGAAGCAGCTTGAAGCGAAAAGTGCGAGTAGCCTATGTCTGCAGTCTGGAGATATTATAAAGTTGATGACGACAACATTGCCATAGCAAACTGTGAGATATGTAAACTTGCGATTGCCTGCCGGGTATTTTAAGTTGAGGTGCTATTTGTTTTTATATTAAATTTCTTTATATTTACTGTTGCACTAAAGTCCAAAAGGAAAGAATTTATGTTATTTATTGCTTGATTGTTCAAGCTACCTCACAGACGTGCTAACAGCAAACTAACGTTTGTTAACAGGGTTTTTGAATGTTAAAATAAGGCGAATTAAATAAAAAATAAGGAACATCCTGGATCTGTTTCTTTGTTCTTCTTTATTATATTTTTTATGTATTATAAAAGTATCGGATCAGGTTTTGGTACCGGTACACTCTTAAAAAATAAAGGTACGCGAGCTGTCACTGGGGTGGTACCCTTTCAAAAGGTACAAATTTGTACCTACAAGGTTTATAATAATACCTCAAGGGTACATACTGGTACCTAGGAAGTACAAAAATGTTTCTCTTAAAATTTTTAGGTACTAATATATACTTTTGAGGTACCAATATGGACCCTTTAAGTACAAATGTGTACCTTTTGAAAAGGTACCACCCCAGTGACAGCTTGTGTACCTATATTTCTAAGAGTGTAGATACTCAAAATCAAATGACTCGGACTAAGACTCGAGGGCAAAAAAACCTGATCGGGGTATCCCTACTATTCGATTTTACAAATTTAAGTGAATTGAACATAAAAAAACAAAAAAAAAAGTGTTAAATAAGTAGCTTGAACAACAGCAAACATAATTGTTTTTGTGTGTATTTAGAACATTTTTGTTATCAAAAACATGATTAATGAATGCAAGATTGTGTAAAGCTTTAGAAATGGTTTGCTTAATCCAATTGACGATTGATTAACTTTTTCTACCAAATGCTTTTCTTTATTAATAGTAAGACACCTGTTACCACAGTTACTGTAGTATACTTAAGGCACAAAATGTCATTCATAGGCCTGCTCAGTGGAGCTGCAGATTACCCATTGCTGTTAGAATTGAGTTGAATGTTCATTGGTTGCCGTCATGTGAACTGCTTGCTTATTTCAACTTCACAAATCAAGCATTTTGTGAGAAAAAAAAACAGTGGATTAGCAAGTAACTATTTTTAAATGCAATTTTTTATGTATAATGTATAATTAGTACAGCTCTAAAGTTCTTCTTTGTCTCATACTGCACTTAAGGTGTCAAAACCTCACAAAGTTCACATAAACACTGTAATTGTCTCAACATAAACAGCTTGGAAAGAATATGCTAGTATATATTCATTAATGTGATCACAGTGTAATACATAGTATCTACTTCTGTCTGTATAGTTAATAATGAATCAATCCTCAAAATAAAAACAGAAATTCACTCACTGATCTCATTCAACTGCATAACTACATTATAAATAAACTCCATACTTAAATACTGAGGCATCCCTAGGATTTAGAATCTCTAAGCAGATTTTCAAAAGGGGTCCTCACTAACTACAGAGAGATATTAGTCAGCATTTAGGTTTATGATTAGGGTAAAGCACAAATAACAAAAATGCACATAACCAGTGCATTTTTGTTATTTGTGCTTTACCCTAATTATCACATTAATGAATATATACTTGCACCCTTAAGGTGCAATTATCAGTGTTAAAGTGCTTTAAAATCAATAGGGGTAGTTTTAAACATACAGTATACTGTACATACAGAAAATGACCCATTTCAATCTTCAAAAAGCAGCATTTTACACCTTTTAAAAGCTATAGTGTGACCTATTGGTTGAAGTTGTTAAACATTGCAATGCTTCTGTAGTATTTAATATCATATATGCGCTTCTCCGATTTAGCAAAGTTAAGAGTTTTTGCTGAGGAAGAATTGGGATGGCCATGTGTTCACAAAAGGTCGGTTTACACAGCAATACTGGTAAATATCTGGAAAATTTAAAAGAGAGCTGTTCACACAGGCAAGGATGTTCCGGACGTTTTTCTTGAAAGACCATTCACACATCCATTCCAAAATACCGGTAAATTCTGACATCATTACCCAGAAATGACCTCTAAATGCTGAGAAATGACCTCTAAATGCAGAAATGACCTCTAAAGGCCTCTGCGCTTTTATAAACATAGAAGTGGTCGGGCTTTTGTTGATGGCTTCTCTTTTATTTAAAGCTTTAGCATTCATGCATCTGGTTTGTCCCAAAGATATCCAAAGGAAGAAGCGCGAACTGCAGCTAAATGTTTACACATTTGAGGACATTACAAATTCTGTGGATGGATAAGTATTGCGAACAACTTCGGTGAAAAAAAATGGAGGAACACTTTTACATGTCAGCGCTCACTGGCTCATTCACGTGCACACGCCTCAAATAACTGAAGCAGAGCTTGAAGATAAACAAACAGCGGTTTATTTTAAGCATTTTATTGAATATTTTTTTCACAGTTGGCATTAAGATTGAACATAGAAACATTATCTTACTAACATCTAGCAGCTAAGTGTGTCTGGAAAAACATTCAAGACTTTTATTTTCATAAACAGTGTGGATGTGAATGTGTCTGAAAGATCTGATTGGCTGGAGTAGACATCTCACGTCAGCGCGCTTAGCATTCCGGCAAATTACCAGTAATGTTACAACTTCTCTTTCCAGAAAATTACTAGAACGAATTTACCAGTATTTTCAAAAAAGGTCTGTTCACACATGATCCCTTTCTGGAAAATTTCCGGTAAATTTCCGGAAATGTCTGTATGTGTGAAAGGGGCAAAAGACCTGTTGTACAAATAATTCTGTTATAGCTTCCCAGATGGTAAAGCTAAATATTTTGTTAATATTTGATAAATATTTTGTTTAATTATATTGGTAATTATTGATCCAAATAGTCTAGACAGTTACACTGTTTTTCACAAGGTTGAGGAAAAAATCTAGGACTAGTTCGCAAAAGTATATATATATATATATATGTGTGTGTGTGTGTGTGTGTGTGTGTGTGTATATATATATACTTTTTATTATATAATGTAACTTGGAATATTCAACAAATTATTTTATAGACAACATTGGTTCTTGAGGTACATTGCTCAGAATAAGGAGGGCAAACTTGTATGGAAAAAGCTGTAGAATTTACAGTTCAATCACAAATGTAATATCCTCCCTGTTGGCAGATTTTTATCAAAATTCTCACAGACCTCTAAGTCTTTGAGTTAAACAATCCTATTGAATTTTGTTCTGATCTGATTTTGTTAAGCTTGTCTAATAGGTAGTGAAATTTCATTAGTCGATGGTGTTTGTGTTTTTTAAGATACATCATTAATGTGGGTGCCATCTTGGACAAAGGCACTGCATGCCAATTTTCGAATTAGTCGAACCAGCTTTCATGTTGTTTTTTTTATTGTAATGCCACCTTGTGGTCAAATTATGCTACTGTTTTACTGTGACAAATTTTTGTAATAGTGGCCCCGTCCACTTTGGACATTTGCTGGTCCAGTGCAGCCTGATCTCATGAGGAAATGTAACTATTGTATGTCTTGTTAGTCTAGTCAATACGTAGTTTCATACGAGTTCAGTCTTATGTAAATGTACGATTTTAAAAAGGTGGCATGGCACCCAACCCAACCCCTAAACCCAATTATCATTGGGGGATAAGCAAATCTTACTAAATTGTATGAATGACATCATACAAATTCATTAGCCACTAAATCAAAAAGTTACGATTTACTGTGAGATTGTGTTTGTCTTGTGGTAAACTTGAATTGAAATTCAAGAATTTCAATTCTACTTAAAAAAAAATATATATATGTTTAGAATACAGAGTATTTGATTACACCACTTTGTTGTCATTCAGGCACTAGTTTTCAAGTGTTTCTTTAATGTTTTTATTTATTTTTTTTTTTAACAAAATACCAGAAAATTCCCCATCTTTGTAGAGCTTGAGCCAAGGACTCTATAAGCCACTTTAGTCAGCTAAAAGTGGTTTACGGGTTATGAGCAATTTTGGGTTTTTGGCCACTGTAGTGCCACCATCAATCAGATCTGGGTGAGCCTCGGTGACATGATAGAAAGGGAGAGTAATGCTATTTGGCCAAATTTCAAGTCTCTACAACTTACGGTGTGACCTGCCTGATCAGTTTTAGGGCAAACTGGTGACCTTTGAACTTTTATAACAATTAGACTTTTTTTAACAAATTAACAATTTTCAATGCTGCACTTGAACCTCTAATAAAATGTCCTTTCTGGGATTTCTCCATCATTGGAAGTGTTTAAATCTAATGTAAAGACTTATTTTTACTCCCTTACCTTTGAATGATGCATGCATGTTATTTTATATCTGTATTTCAATTTTTCAGTCATTTATTTTCCTTCGGCTTAGTCCCTTTATTCATTAGATAATTGAACAGTCTTCAGTTATACAGTCCTTATATACAGTTGAAGTCAGAAATACTAGCCCCCCTTAGATTTTATTTTTTTATATATATTTGCCAAATTATGTTGAATAGAGCAAGGACATTTTCACAGTATGTCTGATGATATTTTTTCTTCTGGAGAAAGTCTTATTTGCTTCACTTTAGGCTGTAGGAGTGTTTTGAAAAATATCTAGTAAAATATTATTTACTGTCATCATGACAAAGATATTTAAACTATTGTGTTTAGAAATGTGTTGAAAAAAATCTTGCTGTTAAACAGAAATTGGGGAAAAAAATACCCCCCCCTGCTAATAATTCAGGCGGGCTAATAATTCAGACTTCAACTATATATATATATAGTTTTTTTATATATATTTTTAATACAAGTTTATTTTTTATTTTAACTTTTATTATTGCAAAGCACTTTGGATCAACTATGGTTGTGTAAAATTGTGCTCTATAAATAAAGTTTGCCTTGCCTTGGGCTGATATGTGTTAGTCCTGAATAAAATAAATGGTAAATTCAATAATAATGTCAAGTGTAAGCAAATGTTGAAAGTTATTCAGGTATTTGGTATTGTTTGTTAAACGCCAACTTGATTACATCCTACTGAAATCCTTGCTCGACATGCAGAAGTCAGTGCAAATCTCAATCATTTGAATATGAAGTTGCATGAAATTATTCACATATTCATAAAGAAGGTACTGTATCTAGAATCATTTATCTATTTTGAAAACTGTGTGCAATATTGACAGCGTTACAATGGCTGAACAGCATCTTCAAACCGTTTGTGAAATGCCTAAAATAAACCAATAGTAGACAAAGCCGCATCCACCATATCAACCATATCTGTTTCAAAGTCATCACTTACCCTTCTCTGCAGCAGATTGTTTCTTCAATTTCAAATACCAATGCACATGACTGACTAAAGGAGACTTCAAAGCTATTATTACTATATCATTGCATTTTTATATATATATATTTTTGTCAGGTGAACTGTGCCTTTAATACTTTGATAATTGTCTCCTTCAGTTTGTCTAAGAGACCTTTCTAATCCTCTATAATGCATAAGACCACTCAATACTCTTAATAAAGTCACTGTAACTGTCTGCCTCCCATGTTATATTTATCTAACAAGGACTTAGAAAAGTCTTGCATCATCTTTACGCCACTATAGGTTTATTTTAAGTCTTCAAAAGATGTATCGCAGCCTGTTATGCCTCCAGAAAGTTTCTGACAGCGAATTTATTGTCTAATTTAATGCTTTAACCTTTCAGATTCCTAACACTTCAAAGTGTGAGCCCAGTGTTAATTTCAGAAGCATTGAAAACTGACCTCATAATGTCTTAATAAGCAGAAAGATCAAACAAAAAAGAAGCGTACAAGTATTACATTTTTTTTTAATGGTACAGTCTATATCTGGCCCTTAGCTTCGCTCCCTCAATATTCATTCCAAATTAGATGTACTATCTTCCTGGCACTCAACAGCCTGAGTAAAACTGGCATTGGGTTTCATCACACTATATTCCATAGTTTAGATCAATAAATAAAGCCCAACACCTGGACTTGGAAGTTTGGTGGGGAAATTGAGGAATCTGCCACACCGGCGAAGGTTCTTTGTTTCAGTTAGATTTCAGGAGATGCAACAAGGTTGAGGTGATTTATTGTTCCGTGCTTTAGTGACAAGACCTGAGGGTGGGCTGAAGCCAAGAATTACTGGTGAAATTTAATTGAGTTGGATGAGACGTTAAGGTAGCTCACTCTACGGGCCTGACTTATTACCTCCTTGCTTAGAATTCTCAATTAAGACAGAACATCTGCACCGTGCATCAGGCAGCTGTATGCAATCCAAGCCTGCCCGCGCTGCCCTTTGTTTACAAATTGGAAGAAATTCTGTAAGCAATTTACAGAAACTGACAAGATTGAGTCATGTGCAACTGTACGCACAGGCGTTTAAAAAACTGATCAGTATTCAGTACTTTGAAGCTAACAAAGAACACATTTACATGCATACCAATGTGCTAATAACTGACAGTAGTCAGCTTATTGACATAACCCATTGTCACTATACAGACCAATAAACTGGTAAAACTATTACTTCACCAGACTTTAAGTTATTAAACATGCCATAGAATGCATTGATAAATTATATACTTTTTTCTTCAATATCTACAGTTAAAGTCAGAATTATTAACCCAATATTTCCCAAATTATGTTTAACAGAGCAAGGAAATTTTCACAGTATTATGATATTTTTTTTTGCTTCTGGAGAAAGTCTTAATTGTTTTATTTCGGCTAGAATAAAAGCAGTTTTTAATTTTTTAATAAACATTTTAAGGTAAAAATTATTAGCCCCTTTAAGCTATTTATTTCCGATAGTCTACAGAACAAACCATCGGTATACAATAACTTGCCTAATTACCCTAACCTGCTAAGTTCACCTAATTAACCTAGTAAAGCCTTTAAATGTCACATGAAGCTGTTTAGAAGTATCTTGAAAAATATCTAGTAAAATATTATTTACGGTCATCATGGCAAAGATAAAATAAATCAGTTATTAGAAATGAGTTATTAAAACTATTATGCTTAGAAATATGTTGAAAAAAAATATTCTCTCCGTTAAACAGAAATTGGGAAAAAAATAAACAGGGTGTTAATAATTTAGAGGGGCTAATAATTCTGACTTCAACTGTACATAGAATGTATGTGGCGTGATAAGTGAAAAAGCCATATGACTTGCAAAATAATCATATTTTAAGAGATTGAGTTATTTGAAAGCAACCAAGTTACTATTGAGTTATGTGTTGTGGATGAAATAACACTTAGGGCTCTGTTATACACCCGGTGCAAGAAGTGTTTGGTGCAATTTTTAGACCAGCGCAACCCTAATTTTCACGTTTTTGGCCATGTTGTTTAAATAACAAATCCATTTGCGCCACTTTGGGGACTCATGGGTGTGCTGGCCTATAATAGAGGTGTGTTAAGGCGCTCTGTTGGCACGTTGCTATTTTGAAGAACTGAAATAGACTGCGCCATTAATCAACTGAAAGCAGGACTAAAGTCCAGCGCAGAGCGCATTAGTTATGCGCATGTGTGTTTAAACGCTTACACATTACTCAATACATACAGGATGTACAGCAATACACAAATATCTTTGCATATATGACGTATGCGTCACTATGGGGCATAAGAATAAGACGTGTGTTTGAATTTTTTGACCACACTTTGTTATTATTGTTCAGTTTTTCGTTTGCTGAAAATTAGAACTGAATTCAGAAATAGTTTTAAATTAAATCTTTGCACTTAACAAACTAAATAAATATGTAGGCTAATGGTTGTTCCTTATTCACAAAAGTAAAGGAGTTAAGTAAAGAGTAAAAGTAAAGATAATGTAAAGAGGCTGAATTTATCCTCACACTGCAGATGGTCTGTTTAGCTGTTTTCTCGCTAGTGAAGCATTTAGTTTTTCCACTTACAAAGTCTGCCATGTGAATAGCAAACGTGCCATGGCGCGACACAACTGACTCTTAAAAGGAATGGGAGAAGAGACTCTGATTGGTTTAATGCACATTATGCTCAAAACACACCCATAACTCATTAAGAGGACAAGCACAACCCTGTTAGACCATGCGCCAGGGCACAGAGGGTACTTTAACATCCTTAAATTAGCAAAAGTGGATTCAGACACCACCCTTAATGCTTTTGCGCTATGCACTTTAGACTTTGCACCTAGATCAGGTCAAATAGAGCTCTTATAGTCAAAATTTGCATTATACAAAAGGGACCAAGAAAGATGAAGAGTTAGATGTGGGTTTAACATATATAAACACTTACAGGAATTGATATCAACCTCTGCATAAATTGATGTGTTTTAATAGTTGGTCAGATTGGTCTGTTTTCACCCAGGTTTTAGACAATTTAGGATTTACATGAGCAAGAGGAAACAATAATGTTTAAGGTTCATGGTATGTCATTTCCATGTACTAAACTCGTATTATTCAACTATGCCTATACTGTTTGTATATTATGTTTTTATTATTAATATTATTATTATAATTCCATCGCCAGGATGTCAATACAAACACAAGTTTACAATGACCAGATTTGCTTACCTGGTGACATTTTAATCTTACTCATTTGTTTCAAAAATCGATCAACTTTGGGTGTAATTTCTAACTAATTTGTTGTAGTTTCATGTTATAAATGTTACATTTTGATTTACAGTGAGTGACAGTTCAAAATGACCACTACCACCGCGTGTGACGCCGCCACAGCACAAAAGGATTAGTAAAACGTTTTTAGGTGTAACAGCAGTTTTCGACAATGCCACCAGGGGGCACAAAGGAACGAGATGCGAACGGACCAAAATATACAGTAGCTGTAAATACCCTGCTACTTATAAATAAAGATGAAATGACAAAACAAATTATAATTCCTTCATAAATCGTTAAAAACATGTTAACAAGCGTTATTTTCATTGCAAACTTAAGTGCAGTATTCAATTTGGAAATGAAAACTAAATAAATAAAAGATAATTAAAATAAAAGTACAAACGCTTAAATAAATAAATAAATAGTTGAGTACATATACGTAAATATAGAGTACATGTACATGACCTAAATTGTACATTAATGTGCAGTCAAGCCTGAAATTATTCATACGCCTGGCAAATTTTGATTTAATTCAAAATTATTTTTTTTATTATTTTTAATTTTTTATTATTATTATTTTTTTTCACAAGGATGCCTCTTGTACATACTCTTATTATCTTTTGGGAGAAGCATGTGTTATGTCTAGTCCACAAAAACAAACAAAAAAAAAAAACAGAAAACTTAGGGAACAAAAGTAACTTTAGGTCAGAATTTGCAAGCGATATGAATAATTTCAGGCTTGACTGTTTATACAGCTTTACTGAGAAAACAAGCAATAATAAAACAAATCAGGAATAAAGTTTCATTAGACGGAACACAAGTTCATTTTATAAGATACATTCAGTTCCACAGATTTCCCATCAGTTCATTTACTGATGATCAATACAATACAGTTCAGTTCAATACAAATGTCATTGTTGAAGAATTAGTTTCCCTGTGGGACAGCTCTATCTATTTTAACAAATTCTTTTTTTTAAAATGATATACAACTAACTGTTAAGTATATTTACTAGTTTGTTTAGTTCAAATCAAAACCAAATGGACGGACATTTTGCTTTTGCAAAATAAAATAAATTAGATCTAAATATTTTGAGTGCAGTATGTTTATGCATGGCTGCACGGTGGGGCAGTGGGTAGCATGTTCGCCTCACAGCAAGAAGGTCGCTGGTTCGAGCCTCAGCTGGGCCAGTTGGCGTTTCTGTGTGGAGTTTGCATGTTCTCCCCATGTTTGCGTGGGTCTCTCAGTGTGCTCTGGTTTCCCTCACAAGTCCAAAAACGTGGTACAGGTGAATTGGGCAAGCTAAAATTCTCCTTAGTGTATGTGTGTGATTAAGTGTGTATGTATGTTTCTCAGTGATGGGTTGCAGCTGGAAGGGCATCTGCTGCATAAAACATGTGCTGAATAAGTTGGCGGTTCATTCCGCTGTGACAACCCAGGATTAATAAAGGGCTAAAAAGAAATTGAATTAATGTTTATGCACTTCAGATATGCTGTCATAGTTGCATCAGATGGCTCATCAGTTTCTTTCTAAAGCAAACTTATTTATTAAGCACCCCAAGCCAGTCTATGAAGAAACCCACAAGACCGCATCAGCAGTGTTTGTGTGTGTTTGTTGGGCACCAGATTCCTGTCAATGTGTGTAAGAGAGAAAGAGTGACATATACTTACCCCATAGAGACAGGAATTTACAGGTCTTGCTTTACTGTTTTTATGTGGTGCCAGGGTCAGATGTGGTTGCTAAGCAACAGAGATGCCCATGCCCCACGGAAACTGATTTGACCATATGCCAATGGCTCATGATGACACTCATTTGTTTAAACATTATTAAAAAAATCACATTTATTATACATCACATAAATGAGCTGAACATTGAAATGCTTTAATTCGGTACGTAATTATTATCATCAAACAGGTTTCTAAAAAAGAAGGCTTAACAACTTGAAGGCTGTGGATAATAACACAGTATAAATCCATACAGTAACAAAACATCATTCCCAATAGTAGTACAGAAGTTGCAGCATACATTTCATGCAACATATATAGAAATATTTCAAGGTTTTCTTTGAATGTTTCTAGTAAGGCTTTTCTGATATTTTGTTATACCATAAGCAACTTTGAATGACTGCTTGAAAGAAACAATATACTGTAAGGTTTCTTTGTTGAATAAAATATACATAAAATCATATGTACATGCTTTTATGTATATTTTATTCAACAAGGACACATAAAATAGATTGGAATATTTTATTTGAACTTTACATTCATCAAACAACCATGAGGGAAAAACGCAGCCCAACTATTTTTAACATTAATGATAATTAAAGATAAATTAAATTACAGATAGATTACATTTGAAAATATATATTGAAATAGAATATGTTGTCTCACTGTGTCGTAGTTTTTACAGTACATGAAGTGTAAAGAAAAATAGACCAACTACAAACTTCTGAAGCACTCAAAAATTACTTTTGCTAATTGTTCAAACTTCTTATTTAAAATGAGTTGAAACAACACAATTCTTAAGTTATTTGTGGGGAGCAACTGCGTTGTTTTATGTTCAATCCAACATACAAAGTATTTTATATTTTCTAATTAAAATGACTTTATCGCGTAGGTTTTCCTACAAGTCCAAAGACATGCGCTGTAGTGAATCAGGTAAGCTAAATTGTCCGTAGTGTATGTGTTTATGTCCTGGTCCTCCAGGTTGGGGGTTAAGCGTTGGGCTAACGACCTACCTCGTAGAAATTAGATGTTACGAAACACCAACATGGTGTGGCTAAAAGTCAACTTCGATTTAAACGGCCTTGGGAGTAAAGCTGCGGTTACACTAAAGCAGGGCTATTCAATTAGGCCCCGTTTACACTAATGCGTTTTCATTTTGAAACAGCGTTTTAGATAAAAAACTATCTACGTTCAAACTAGCGTTTCATCTAGCGTTTCTAAACTTATCTCCGTCCACACTACTCCACCAAAAACGTATATCACGTGACAATTCGTGCACTCTGGGCATGCACGTCCAAGTATAAACAGGAAGCATGTGTCTCGCTCGGCATTTGGTTATTGTTAGTCAACAAACGCTGGTTGAACGATGAACGCGAGTGATTAGGAAGCACTCGAACAATAGCTTGCCTCTTGCGAATATATGCAGCTGCTGTATTAAAAAAGGCAGAGTTAAACTGCAAAATGGCCCCTAAAACGGACAATAGTGCAAACAACGCTCCCATTTCTGTGTTCATGTTGTTGTTTACAGTGAAGGCTGGTCTGCCGTCTTCCGGTAGCGTTATAGTCATGTGATAGGGGCTTGACAAATAAGGGAAGGATAGGCAATGATCCAAAAGCCCCAATCAGGTAGTGAATGTCTGCAGCCACACCTCTGTTTTCAGATGTCTCCGTTTTCCCCCATCCACACTAAGACTGAGCAGCAGCATTTTAGAATGAAAACTGCCTCTCCAGCGTTTTCAATACGCTCTGTTTTTAGGGCTCGAAAACTCCGGCGTAGTGTGGACGGATGGCGTAACCGTAGCAAAACTTATGCATTTTAAAACGCAAACGCATTAGTGTAAACGGGGCCTTAGTTTGTCATGGGGGCCAGTTCATGAAAAGCATCCCAAACGGGGGGCGTGAGAGATATGACTTGTAATATAAGTAATGACAAAACAGCAATATAGGAGCTCATATGCTGTATTTTTGCTCCTTAAGACACCCACGTTGACTTTTTTTTACAATAAAACGTTAATAGGTTGTATTTTGAAACTACATAACATCACTGTATTGTACAATGTGGCTTTTTTTTTTTACAAGCGTATCCAAATGTATTTTGAGGCACAAAATCTGTGTATTGCTTAAGTAGGCTTCTACATTCAGACACATTCATATGTTATGTTAAAACACTACTAGTTTAGAAAATCACAAGAAAACAGCTTATATATTAAAGTGTTGTTTATTGCTGCTCAGTAACCATATACAGCACAAAATATTAATAAAACCCAAACAATGGTCCATTTATCTCTTTTGACTTAAAAATAAATGAAGTTTTTGATTTGAACATGAGTGATAATTTTACAATGAAAAAAAAATGACAGAACATTGAATAAATACATACAAATAAGAAGAAATAAAAATAGTATTTGTCTAATGTTAATTTAAACTATATATTAGCTAAGAATTTAAATAAACTGTTGTTATGATCTGCGTTCATACATAATCATTTAATAATCTTTTATAATTAATCTTACATATCTTTTGTTTGTATTGCATAATTAACAACAAAAATAGGGGAATTTATTTTTCTTATTAAATGTTGCTGGCAATTTATATGAAATGCCATATACTGAACATAACAAACAACAAAATTAAGATTTTAAATCAGTGGAAAGAATAACAGCCAGGTTTTCATTCAGCATAATATATATTAGGTTGTATAACCTAACATTGCAGTTAAATTTATTTGCTCTGGAGCAAATAACTGAAGATTGCAACCAAATATTGCCTTTAGATATACCCAAAACCAATTATATTTCACAATGGACCACTATACAGACATCTATCACACTCCTGAATAAGTGTCCCTCAGTGGAATGCTCTAAGCGGGCAATGAGAGGCTGAAAGGCCGCCAACGCACTGGAAGTCCCATCAACAAAATCCTTAAACTTTTCAAATAGGTGCTATCTTCATGAATAAACCGCATATTTACAATCTAAACAACTTCATTATCATCGTAAAAGTCTCAAATATACATTTTGTGGTCCAACAGCTCCAGTATTTGTCCAACTACAGTGAGTTTAATCCTTCGGTTCCCCAGCCACTTCATGAACCAGGCAGAACTTTTGTATAAATGTTGATATAATTCTAAGGTATGATGTAGTGAAAAATATCATACATGAAAGGCAGTTGTTTCAAGGGAACCGCTTTAATATATGTGCCCTGTAAGTCACTTAAAAAAAATTGCTACACCTTATAAATTCAAAGGACTTGTTGAATTATTCAGTATTATGTAGCTTATATAAACTCTGCATACATACTTTCTAAATCAAACACTTTCTGATGTAAAGCCTACGTTTCTAGGCTGAGCTGTAGCATTGATGATTTCGAATGAGAAATATTTGTGGAATTGTAGTCTTATTAAATTGATAAACCCATGTGTGAAATCAAATATTCTGTTTGCCTGCATAAATCACATTTAAATTGGTTTCTTGAGTTGTTACATAGTCTTTATTGACTGAATTTCTGAGATAATTTTATCAAATCGTATAAAAATGACTGAATATGATCATTTATATCCTATTAGGCCCATAATGTCAACTCACAGACTCTGAATCCTTAAATAGGCTAATTCAATCTTTGCTTCGAAACAGAAGGAAACAGTGCACAGTATGTCTGATATCGAATTGTAACATTTTTTTTTTTTATCCATCATATATGTGGTTTGAAAACTCATGTATAGTTGACTAGACATCCAGAAAAGCACTGAAATAACTGACACATCATTCAGTGCTTTTGCGTGGATGTTCTTAAGCTAATTATGCTGATATGGGTAATGTCATGCAAATGCATTACCAGTATTTCTTTTATTGGTTAAAAGGCACCTATCATGCAAAAGCAACCTTTGGAAGCTGTTTAGACTGACATGTGTGTAGTATAGTGTATACACAGCCATATTTTAAATTTTTTATCATTAAAACAGGATCCAAATCCCAGCTATTTAAAGCCTGACCACACTGTGACATAGCAGTGGGTTTTTCCCTGCCCAGCACAAATTACCAGGTCTCAGTATTGATAAATCTTTTATTTTTAAAAACAAGCATATTGTCTTGCTTACATCTCGGTCACTTGAGTGCCAAAATTGAACCCCAAAGCTAGCAAAATGAGTAAGAAACATACGTCTTTGGATATTTTTTTTTTGGGAAGGAGAAAAGGCCAAGCGAAGGACCAACAAACTGCCAAGATATGGATCTGCAACCCATTTGTCAACAAATTAGGTGAATCCAGCATGTCTATGCAAGAAGATCAACTGCTGAAGATCGCAAATGATGGTGGCGTATTGGGAGTGACACGCAGAAGTGGTGCGATAAGTTCGCACTTTCCAGGAGCCCCCAGTTGAAAACATCTTCAGAATGCTGCGAGTCACGTGACAAGAATTGACTGATCAGCTTAATATTTGTATTGAATGGACACATTTTGGTAGACTAATTATTTTGGACAAACACTGCAGTGCCTTTTAATTTGTTCCATGAACGTGTATCTGAGTCGCAGCAATGTTTTGTCAGCTTATCATCCTTTGAGAAAACGGTTGAGGGTCGCCTAGCAATCTACTTTGTTTAGCCCTCATCTAGTCCTTGTTAGTGTAACTGTCTTCACCTGGTCCTTGTAAGCATTCCTCCAATTGTATTGTGGTCTCTTTGCTCATGTATTTGCTAGCTTGTTTTGTAAATTGTGCTTTAGCATGTGTTCACTTGTGCTTTTTTCCTGAGCTTCAAGAATATTCTCTACCTTCTCCAGTTTATCCTTTCCTAGTGCTCTTGCTGTAGTATTTGCATTTCATTTCTTGTTAGTTTAATTTAGTTGCTTATTTTAGAAGTGATTTAAATTCTTTCTATCAATTTTGTTTGTTTCTTTTCAAGTCATGTTAGTCTTCCCTATTTTTAATTTGCTTTTTATTTTCTACTGTTTGATTATATTTCCTTTCAGGTTTGTTTAGTTATTTTTGTTTTTTATTTGTTTTATTTTAGTTTCACCCTCTGTCTGTCTTTGTGTGTTTTCTGCATTTGTTTTGTGCCTCGGTTTTGTGTTCCCTGGTCCTGTCCAGCCTTTCCTCTTGTGAGTCCTTGGCTACTGGTATCCTCTGCCTGTCTGCTGGACCAGTATGGAGTTAGCCATTACTCTAGACATTTGCTCTGCTGTGCTCCTTCCAAGATCTCCACTACCTCTTGCCTGACCTCTTCCTCGTCCGTCTCCCAGTCTGTTACCATCTGTGGCCTTAGGGGGCTCCCCTGCTCCACTCTTTATTACCTGGTGGACTGCTCATCACTTGACCCCAGTTATCTGTCAATAATCACTCTGCATTTGGGTCCTTCCCTTCCAGAACTGTGGCAAGTACAACTATAAACAAGGACACTTCAATCACACAACATCAATTCTTGATTTGTGGAGGTTAAATCAGGTTTATTTGTACAGTAGCATAATAAATCTCTATACATCAGCGTATATTTTGTTGTATCCTGTCACATGGTGTCAAGGTGCTAAGTTAAACGTGTGTGTGTATGTATGTGTGTTGTGTGCACAGTGTACATTGGAATAGCATTTGTGTGTTGCTCATTTATCTTTACAGAAAGGCTTAAAAAAAACTCCTCAACAAATTCATCAAATAACCATTGGGAAATTTCCTGATTTAATCTTACCATGGTATGTATGACTCTGAAATCGGATCTCTGCTTCATCCAGGTCTGGATCGCTTTCTGTCTGTCACTGTGCTGTGTCTATCTGATGTGACACATGAGAAGCAGACATGCATGTGGGAATAGTAGGCAGGGAGAACCAGCTGATTTTCATTTTAAAAAGAGGCTACAAAAACAGCTACAATTCCCACTGACTCCAAAATTGAAATTTTCAAAAGGGTATAATAAATGATTATGAAAAATAAAATAGGAACAATATACATTTATTTTTCAAACATAATAATTTGTGTTTACGATGATACAGCTGCAGTATTGCTGAACCCGGAAGTAAGGAGATCCACAAATTAGTATTTTTTGTCATTATTACAAATTTTTACAACAAACAAACACGTTTTAATATATTCATAACCGCATCCGTGTTTTACTGTCATGTATAAAAATAATAAAAAAAACGCTAAATTTTGCAATCTATAATACCTCATCATAACTCCTGTACAGCAGTCCCACAACATTCTGACACTCAATGACATTTCAATACCCTGTCAGAAAAGTTTAGTGGCTGGGAATGAGCTTTTTACAGTGTTGTATAATAACTGCTATAATTTCGTGTGTTTACAGATGAATGGCCACGGTGCAAATACAAAGTATAGTTATGATCTTATTGCCACATTAGATCATTATGATAACATAATATATGCCTTCAGTGGTTTCCTGAAGATAAATACCAAAAAATAACACAACTGGAATAACTTCAGCAGTTGCGATCGTCTGATATCATGTAAAGCAAGAGATCGCGATGACATCTGATGACGTGTGCAGGTGCTGTAGTGCTGTCCCATTCTTAGGGGTAAATTTTAAAGCCCTTCCCCTTAACCCTCAGTTGTAAGTGCCAAGGGGAAGGTGTAGGGGTACAAAAATAGAATTGGGATTGGGCCTTGGACTTAGCAGCCGCTGAACTCCGATGAAAAAATTGGTTACGCCACACCCGCCCAAGCAAATGAGTGACACGCAACATAGAGGACAGTCTGAGTTACCAGATGTGGTTCAGATCCAATCCTGCCTCCAATCTTTAGTGCTAAATTCACCCTCACACTCCATCACAACACATGGGACAACTTTTCACCTTGACAAGAAATCTAGTTGCAAATGAATTTTGCAAGATCTTGTCATACGGTATCTCGTCACACCCCTAATGACTACCACTTATTTAATCATCAAGACTCACTTCCACCAGTCCAGCTTGAGCAGGCACTTCTAGACAGGGGCTGTGGTAATATTTTGTACACCATGCTAAATTCCCGTAATACCATTACTCATACAGCCTCCTTAACCTTGTGTATTACTCCGCCTACATAAAGTGACAGCAGATCAATGAACTCACTACAGTTTGACAAATATTGCAGCTGTTGGACAACATAGTGTACTTTTGATGCTTTTTCAGGCGAGAATGTAGTTGTTTAGATTGCAACTATAAAGTTTATTTATAAGGACAGTGCCCTTTTTAAAATTTGTATATATATCAGTGATACAGCATGTTGGTGGCCATTAGCCTGTCATTACCCTGCTGAAAAAAACAGCATATGCTGGTAAGGTATGTTTTGATGC
>CAIGQZ010001206.1:7794399-7811815 GCA_903798205.1 Danio tinwini
TATATATATATATATATATGGGGGTAGCACAATCACTTCACAGCAAGAAGGTTGCTGGTTGGAGCCTCGGCTGGGTCATTTGGCGTTTCTGTGTGGAGTTTGCATGTTCTCTCCATGTTTGCATGGGTTTTCTTCAGGTGCTCCGGTTTTCCCCCACAAGTCCAAAAACATGTGGTGTAGGTAAATTGCTTAGCTAAATTGGCTGTACTGCATGTGTGTGAATGAATACATATAATGGATGAATACATATATAATGAATGAACATACATATATACAGCCATGCGATATGGCTGTATATCGCCACTTGTGGGAGGTGTGCGTTGACTCGAGGCTGCAGGCCGAGTGCCTTAGTCTCCCACCAGTGCCTATATACAGCCATATCGCACTGCTAAGAGTGTGATATTGCATTCACACAGCAGTTCGATGGCATAATTGTCTGCATAAAAAGAAAATCAAAAACGGGGAGTCTCAAAAACCCTTTTTTTTGAGGAACTACTTTTTTCCGCCAGTCATTCACATCTGCAGCTGACCGTCAGGACAGCAGAAACCAGTGCTAGTTCACAAACATCACTTTAGAACTAGTATTTGAATGGCTGTCTAGCATAATGTCTAAAATGATGACAAAACGGGTAATATTTGCTCACATTTTAAGATTATAAGGCTGAACGACATGAAATGCCATCAATCTACAGAGATTTCCCAGTATTTCTTTGCTGCAATCAGGATATCATAATAATTAACCCCAAAAAAGCTAAAGCAAAGCAAACACAACTAGTATCTGTCATATAAATACAGCACTACAAAAGAGAGAGATCGACTTGAGAATGTCACTTACCTGATTTAAAAAGATTCGTTCAGCTGTAGTTTGAAACGTACACTGAGAATGCTGAGAAAATGCTGTTTTTCTTACCTAAGGACTTATTATGTGGGTTTCTGTCACCATCTTGTGGCAGAACGTCAACTGTTACTTTTTTTTGGTCTGCTCAGATTATTTTGGTCTGTAGTTCCAGTCAGTTTTGATCACAATTCGAAATAAATCCACTTCCCCCAAACATCAGTAATTACCATAGCAACTCACATGAGCTGCTTGTGAAACCAATGAGAATGGTTAATGGCGGACGGGAAATGCACAGAATTAGAAAAATACTCATTAATTATGCCACAAAATCACGTTTAAAGAGTTTTTTCAAGCGAGAAAGTAGTTATTTTAAAGTCAAATCGGCCTTTCATGTATCAGGACAGCGCACCTTTGAAAATGTGCTTCGAACTGAGCTTCAGGCAGTCAGCGGCAGCTCTGCGGACATCTCCGCTGAGAGAAGCTTTATTTTGGCATGGAGCTTCTAAAACGATTGGCAGTAGGTGTCCAGGGAGACCCCCCAAGAGCTTTTGACTCAATTTGAACACTGGTCTTTCTCCATTGAAGAAACAATGAATGCATTTTTTGTTACATAATATTTTTGTTGATATTTTGCTAGTATTATGCTTTTAATTTCCCTTAGTTCAGAATGTTGCTGTCTGAGCAAAAGATCTGAAAATAACAAAGACCAAAGTGTAAAGAGAATGTGACGAAATCCTGGATTTAAATACCTCAAGTCATGTCTTACTGAGTTGCGTAATAAGTTTGTTCCCACCATGTCCAACAGACAATGTTTCACAGATGTAAAATACTGACACATATGCTACTTTCTCCTCAACGGTTTATATTATCTATGTTTCCATCCCAAGATGTACATTAAACTTATGCACAAAACTGGAATATCGCATAAACATTTGTGAATAATGCACCGTCTCTATTCAATGGGTCAAAGAGAACCAAACTGTCAATTACTGGCAGCAAATATCAAAAAGAAAAATGGAATTTGCTGCAGTAGGAGAAGCCACTGTGGAGCTTTTTCTTATATAATAAATGACCTGCACCTCAAGGTAATAATACCAAACCACTGTGATGACAGACTTTGGCTGACCTAAACAGCATTTCAGATGTGGTCAGTCTGCTGGTTTGACCAGCAATGTTATGCCATCACACCCAATTTTATGTCATTTATTTATTTATTTATTTTCTTTTTGGCTTAGTTCCTTTATTAATCTGTGGTCGCCACAGCGGAATGAACCGTCAGTTTATCCAGCATATGTTTTTTTTTCAATGCAATCTCACGGCAATTCGTAACTTTTTGATTTAGTGTCTAATTCGTATGAATTTGTACGATTTAATTTGTACAAATTAGTATGATTTGCTCATCACACAATGACGGTTGGGGTTAGGAGTGGGGTTAGATGCCACGCCTCCTTTTTAAAGTCGTACATTTTCGTACGACTGAACTTGTACGAATCAGCCACTAAACTGACAAAACGTAAAATACTTACGTTTCCTTGTGAGATCAGGCTGTTTTTTTTACACAGCGGATGCTTTTGCAGCTGCCACCCATCACTGGGAAACATCCATACACATTCACACACATACACTACACACAATTTAGCTTACCCAATTGCTGTGTGCTACCCACTGCACCACCGTGCTGCCCATTTCTGTTATGTGGATCTGCTAAAACAAAGTCACATAATCTTTTTTATGCATATGCTGGAATTTATTTAGTAAATGTGTTTGTATCTTTGTTGATTTGCATTTATTATCGAATAAAAACATTTATCCTACTCAGTTGTGTGCATAAGTTTTGTTTGCTCATTTTCAAAGATTTATGCACATCTTGGTACTTCCATGAGCATTAGTAGATAGAAACATATCTATTTAGGAACATAACCAACATTATGTGATATAAATTTGTGTATCTGACAGAAGACTCGTGAGAATTTTGTTTAATGCTCACATGACAAGATGTCAAATAGCCAGTTTTGAAATGCATGGAGCTGTCTTGTGTGTTACTGTTAGTGTATCCAAGGCGCAAACTGTAATGTAGGGGTCTCAAACTTGCGGCCTGCGAAGGGGCTAAGGGTCATTCAATTTCCCTTAGTTCAGAGTGTTCCTGTCTAAACAAAATATCAGAAAATAACAAACACGAGTTGATAACGAGTCTTTAGTTGTTTCGACGTGACGTCGATACAAACATAATGGTTGCGCTCGCAGACCCACAAAATTTAAACCTGCTGCCCCGCCCACTAACACAGCAGCAAAGACAAACAGATCCTGAAGTCATGAGTCATGAAGACGCTGTGCTTACCTGGATATTATTGGAAGTGTAAGGGAAAGAAGTGCTTCAGCAATCTACATGCTTACAATGAACTTTCAGTACACAGCTCATGGATTAGATTCTTCCTCTATTTTGTTTTATAGATACTAGTATTGAACAGTTAATTCCAGTGCATTAATGTGAGAGTATGCTGTAGGAGCGAATTCAAGGCAAACAGTGAGAACAGCGCCTACTAGGGTCACAGAATACGATGGTTACAGAATTTGGTGTAACACGTGCAAACTAAGGACAATTTATTAGGTACAAGTCAAACAAAGACACGCTGGACTTCGCGCTGGTGCACAGCACTGGAAAGGCGATGGGAGCCCGCAAAGATAGCTTGTCAGAAAGCAGAGTACAGGTAAGCCCTGAGAACATATAACACGCAACAGGTGCCACAGCAAATGAAATCAGACCTGGCCCATGACACATTTCATAAGTGTAAGTAAATACCTGCCTCCTTGTTTTCTCTAGCTTGTAAAATATGTATTTGTGTTGTTCTTTGTAACCGCTTGCACTGTATCAGGTTAACTCTATATTCCCATATCGCGTCTAATGGCACGTTGAAAATTCGCTACGTGCTGCTTTGTTTACGGATTTAAATGTGTTTGTGGTGTTTAACTGCACTGCTTTCGGGGGTGAGGTGTCTGAATAACATTGTTGAGAACCGGGTACTGTTTACTGGGGTGTTAGTAAGTTTACTATGAAGTGTGTTTCGGGCGTCCGCTATCGGATCCATTACCAATGTTGGCGACCTTGGGGCTTGTCCTCGGTCCAATCAGCGCAGAGGCGCTAAGGAGGGGTTTGGGAACAAATTAATCGCTGAACGATTCATATGGAAGTCGCTGGGATAATTAGGTAAAAATAAATGCATATTATAAGACCATGAAAGTGTTTTTGACCTTGCATGCATATCAGCCTGTTGCTGGAGACCCATAAAACCGAAATATGACCCTTTTTAATGTATAATAGGGGCTCTTTAAGTCGCAGTCACACTGCACTTTTCGCCTCGTAGACTTCCATTCATACATATGCGAATGCAAAAGACTGGAAACGCAAGGTCGTGCGACAAGTTTTGCATGTTGCTGCATTGCAAAGTTCAGACTTGGTGAACTCTGACCTGCAAAATCGTATCACATGATTGCGAAAGACAAATAGAAGATCAAAACATGACATATCTCAAGACGGACCATTAAAATATGGAGCACTTGCTTGCCTTTTTAATGTCTAATCATCTTGTTCGCAGTGCCATACGACAGAATTTCGCAAGCTCAAACTCTAGTGTGACTGCAGCTTTAATGCCAGTTTAATGGCTTCAGCACCGATATTCAATATATAACAATATTATTGACCAATTATTACCATTGATTTGCTACGAAGGAATGATGCCAACCCAGGCTCATTCTGAAAACGTATCCCTACATACATTTCTGAAGAGCAATAAACACATCCCAGGAGGTGTTTTTTGCAGTTTTTGTTTTTCGCAAATCCACCAGAGGACATTTGGGTTAGTGCACATTGTTATTTTTAAGGCGAACATATGATCCATGCAATTAAATCCACTAAAAGAAAAAAAGTTTGTTTTTGTAACATCCAATCAGAACCTGACTATTTGTTTACACATCTTTGTTAAATCGCAGTCACACTGCACTTTTCGCAAATACACCAGAGGCCACTGTGTACGCTTTTTGAGATCTCAAATTTCTCTCGCAAATGCCATTCGTGCCTGCTCTTCTCGCGTAAATCCCCTAGAGGCCGCTGTCGACTGACTCTCTGCATGACCGACCGATCGACTGACCCACCCTCCTTCTTTCTTAAAACCAACCAATAGTGTTTTTGGTCCCACTTTATATTAAGTGTCGCTTATACCTGTGAACTTACATGGTAACTAGATGTGTAAGTAGTATGTAACTACAGTGTATGTACACACTGGTACATAGTATTTACTTGTGTAATACTGGTGTAACTACAAACGTAACAACACACTGAATAGTATGTGTAAGTTCAAACAGATCTGAAGCGTGCCAGACATGCCAGAGTGGCAATTGGAAATGTGAGAGTTTTTCTAAACCACCATGAGTTTGCAATATTTATAGAAGTCACATGTTAATGGGATAGTTCACCTCAAAATAAAAGTTTACTGGCTCTTTAGTCACCACCAGGTGGTTCCAAACCTTTATGAGTACCTTTATTCTGTTGAACACAAAAGAATAGTACATACATACATGTACATACACTGTAGTAACATACTACTTACGCATCTAGTTACCATGTAAGTGCACAGGTATAAGCGACAATATAAAGTGGGACCGTGTTTTCAAAAGCACCAAGTGACCCACACACCCACTTTTCTCAACCCAACCGACAGTTTTAAAAAGCAATTCAGAAAAAGAAAAGCCCTCGCCTGATTATTCCTACGTTTTCAGGTTTTACCACATTCTCACCCTGCTATTTACTTTTACGTTTATTATATTTTCTGGCTTCTGTTTTTGTCTCCTCTTTGCGTCTTAAGTCCACCAATGTACATGGTGTGCTACTGGACAAACTGATAACATTGGTAAATCCGTCCATACGGAGGGTCAGCTGGTAAGCGTGAAAAGGAACAGCATCATACCGCCCCATAGCATTCGTTTTAAAAATGAAATGCAGCCATATGTACCTCTGGCAACATAATTTGCGATCTCCAGAAATGTATGTAGGGCTACGTTTTTTAAAATGAGACTATGTTAAATGGAGTGCAATAAGAAAGCCAAAGGCCCTGCTCAATTTTCAGTTTCAGTTGGAAGTACATCATTCATTCATTCATTTTCTTTTTGGCTTAGTCCTTTTATTAATCTGGGGTCGCCACAGCGGAATGAACCGCCAACTTATCCAGCATATGTTTTACGCAGCGGATGCCCTTCCAGCTGCAACCCGTCACTGGGAAACACCTGTACATTCTCATTCACACACATACACTACTGACAATTTAGCTTACCCAATTCACCTGTACCGCATGTCTTTGGACTTGTGGGGGAAACCGGAGCACCCGGAGGAAACCCACGAGAACACGGGGAGAACATGCAAACTCCACACAGAAATGCCAACTGACCCAGCTGAAGCTCGAACCAGGAACTTTCTTGCTGTGAGGCGAAAGCGCTACCCACTGCACCACCACAATGCCCCCGGAAGTACACCAATATACTGAAATAAAATTCTCTGCAACTTCCGGTCCACGCTCACTTTAAACATGTGAAATGTATTTCTTATTTGCCTGTCTGATAGACTTCACATGACAGATCGACACAGGGTTTGATACACTCTCTATATCCTTGCCAGCTTGTCAGCAAATTGCTGCCATGCAAAATGTTCTTCCAGAGTAAATAGTTGCATGGCATTTACAGCTTAGGTGAATTTTTCCATAACACCCAAAATGACAGCACACTTTTATGCACTCCTGTGTCAGCCCAGCATCTGCCATTGAGATGAATGGAAACACTCCCGAAAAGCTTTTTAAAAAAATGATTATTATAGACCTCTATGAAACATTGACTAGTGGCAGAACCAATTGACTAGTCAACCAAGCTGCGATGCCCTGATGTATTTCTCTCCCTCTCTTCCGTTACGTTATCCCTTCCTCTGCTTTTTAACCTACTCGTGCTGTGTACTCTCTCTCTCTCTCTCTCTCTCTCTCTCTCTCTCTCTCTCTATCTGTCTTTCTCTCTCTACCTCCTTTGGATTTCGAATCATGATCCCCTCTGCTGCAAAGAAAACTCCACCTACTCAGAGCTGCTAATGTAGTCACTGACAGTGCAAGCTCTCTCCTGCTCTCTCTCCCTCTCTTTCTCAGGCACGCGCTCGCTCCACTCCGGTCCCACATAAATAAATAGCGTCAGAAGGATGTGGGAGAAGAGCGATGTTGCTGCCAGTGGAAAAAGAACAATGTTGAGGCAACTCTCCCCTGTTTATCTTCAGCGCATGCTTCCAGTCTGGGGATTACAGGCACGCTCCCCTTGGATTTCTTGCCCACTGAAGGATGCTCTGTTCTGACGGCACTTCGGCCGTACCCACAGCGAGGACTACTGGACTTTGCTTACTGTTTCCTCCTGATAACCTGACAACTGATCCAGCCTGCCAGAGGAGCCCATGGAGTCCATCCCCATGGTAGATGGTCCACTCTACATTTGTGCTTGGCAATAGACAAAGAGGCAAAGAGATTAGAAAGATTGGCAGCCGATCAGCTCCATGGTTTTCTGACTTTATCAAGGCTGTGATTTTTGGCATCTGATAAAGAGGTAGGACTTTGTTTCCGCTGCACTTTGTGTACTTTCATCACTCATTATGATTGTCCAGATTTGTAGTGTGGTGCTTTGGGATTGAACTCTAAGAAGGACTCTGTTGTTATAATTAAAGTTTTAATACAATCTCCTAAAGAGATAGTTCATCCAAAATTGAATATTCTGTCATCATGTATTCAGCCTGTGCTTGTTTCAAACCTGTTTGACTTTCTCTCTTATCTGTTGAACACAAATGAAAGCTGAAAACCATTGACTTCCATAGTATTTGGTTTTCTTATTATGGAAGCAAGTGGTTAAAGGTTTACAGATTCCTTCATGATATATTCTTTAGTGCTCAACAGAAGAAAGAAACTTAAGGTTTGGAACCACTTGAGAGTCAGTAAATAGTAATTTTCATTTTTTTGTGAACTATCCCTTTAAGATGCTGTCCATCTTTCATTCTATAGCTTTTGTTGACTCCACAATGGTGGTTCTAATCTCCATAAAATGGCTTTATTGAGTATTTAAGGCATGAGTGAACCCATTTGAGCTTTATTTGTTGCTTTAGACTCCGAGCAGAAGCACATGGTGACTTTTTGCACTATTGTGGACGCAGGTGAAGTGTGATGCCTGCTGAGGTGGCTCATTACTCTGAGCCAGGAGACTGAGCCTACATATCGGCTGAAACCAGTTCTGTTGCTCTGCCAAAAACATCTCTGTCACACTCACAAATGCCAAACACGCCATGGCGTCTTTCCCATCCTCAATGGCAGGCTGTATTTCTGCTTTCTGGAAAGAAAGATGTGTTGTATATACGGCAGATCCTTCGTCTTCAGGGAGTTGTCGCTGCATCTCAAGAATCTGATTTAGCCAGAAGGTACATTTTTGCTATGTTTGTGTCCACGATTTCTTATTTAGTGACATTCAGCGCACAATTGCAATGCCTTATAAAGTGTCACATTCCCATTTTCTCCCACTTCAAAAGATGCATATTGGTGTCAGAAAGTCACTGTGAAGATCTTCAATGTGTACTTATAGAGTGAAATTAGAGTGTCATTGACTAGTTTGTCAGCAGAGGCTGATTGAAAAGATGTAGAATGAGTCAGTTGTGTTGGGGATCTAATGAGCACCTGAGGGCAGGCTGGCAGATTTTCTGGCTTTGCTCAGCTGCTTGTGACTGAACAAATCTGAAGCCCAGAGTGGCAATTGGAAATGTGAGTTTTTCTAAACCATCTTGAGTTTGCAATATTATTAGAAGGCACGTGTTAATGGGATAGTTCACCTCAAAATAAAAGTTTACTCACTCTTTAGTCACCACCAGGTGGTTCCAAACCTTTATGAGTTTCTTTATTCTGTTGAACACAAAAGAAGATATTTTGAAGAAAGCTGAACACCTGTAATCGTTGACTTACATAGTAGGAAAAACAAATACTGTGTAAGTCAAAGGTTACAAGTTGCCAGCTTTCTTCAAAATAACAGTTTGTGTTCAACAGAAGATAGAAGATCAAACAGGTTTGGAACAAGTAAATGAGGACAGCATTTTCAGTTTTGGGTGAACTATCCTTTTAAGAATAAAAGTAGTACAGATAAATAAATGCTCAAACAAATATATACTCTAAATAAATAATTACTCTTTTAAATTCTCTATACAGCAGTTGTTATTATGCACTATTTGTGCAGAGAACATGGGTATTATTCTAAAAAAAATTAAAATTTAAATATATATATATATATACACACACACACACACACACATACACACACACAACAGTTCTGTCCGGTTCTTGAATAGCACAGCACTCATACAGCCTCTTCACTCTTGTGTATTACTCCGCCTACATAGAGTGACAGCAGATCAATAAACTCCCTACAGTTTGACAAATATTGCAGCTGTAGGACAACATAATGTACTTTTGAAGCTTTTTTTTAGGTGAGAAAGTGGTTGTTTATAACCACATTTATAATGACAGTGCCTATTTTAAATAATTATAATTTCTGAGATTCAGCGTGTCAGAGGCCATCATCCTGTCATATTGAGCCGAGCAAAAATGGTTGCGCCACAAGATGGCGACAGGGACCACATAAGTCCTTAGGGAAGAACAAATCTGTGCCTTCTTTTCGTATTTTAAACTACAGTTGATCAAATCATTATGAAACAGGTAAGTGACATTCTAAGTTGATCTCTCTCTTTTGTATTTTGTAGCGCTGTATTTATACTATAGTAATTGGCTAGTGTTTGCTTTGCTTTGGCTTTTTCGGGGGGTTAATTATAGTGTACTCCCAATTACAACAGAGAAATACTGGGAAATCTCTGTAGACTGATGGCATGTCATGCTGTTCAGCCTTATAATCTTAAAATGTGAGCAAAATACCCTGTTTTATCAAAACTTTAGACATCACACTGGAGAATCATTTAAATACTAGTTCTAAAGTGATATTGTGTTTTTAAGCAACAGTTTCTGCTGCTCTGATGTCAGCTGCAGATGTGAATGAAAGGCGGAAGAAAGTAGTTCCTTGTACAAAAGGTTTAATTTTCTTTTTTATTTACATGATTATGCCGTCGAACTAGGTATGGGCCGGTATAAGATTCTGACGGTATGATAATCTAGGATACAAATATTACTGTTTCATGGTTTCACTGTATTTTTCCTCTTTGAACACAATATATTTTATTCTGTGAAAGATTTTAAATATTTTTGGAGCAGTAAACATGTCAGGCTAAATAATTCAAATTAATCATTGACTTCTGCTGTCTATTAGTTTCAAAAACAGATTTATTTACATTTTTAAAACGACGTCTTTGGATATCTTTTCTGCTGGAGATACTGTTGTCCTAAAAAAAAGTAAATAAAAAATCTTACACATACCATAGGAACGATATTACAGAAAATGTTGGCGGTTTTAAAACCTTGACTTTGAAAATGGTTATCGCCTATGTTGAACTGTTGTAAAAATGCAATATCACACTCGTAGCAGTGCGATATGACTGTATATCGTCTTTGGTGGAACACTCAGCCAAATCACGCCTCCCACCAGTGCCAATACACAGCTATATCGCACTGCTACTCATGTGATATTGTTCACATGCGCGCACACACACACACACACACACACACACACACACATATATATACACATTAATTTAAGGGATTTCAGCAGGAACTCATTTCACGCAAGTTAAAGAAAGCAATAGGGACTGAAATGTACAGCTGAGCCTCAAGCAGGTCACACACCGAATGCACAGATCGGCGCTGCGACACGGCAAGCACATGACAGTTGAAAGTATCAATCAACAGACGCACATTCGCATGTTAAGTTTTATTAAGAGTATCATTATGACGCTCTGTGGCATGGCAGAAATATGAACAGTGTCCGACTTGCGGTGCCGGTGTGTGTACCCTGATAGAAATCTATGTTTAGAATTCTGAAATGCATGGCGATGCGTCGAGCGATGCATTAAGCCCATTAGTTTTTATTGGGATATATATATATATATATATATATATATAACTAATATAACTAATTAAATTGAAAACAAAGGTTGGTATGTGATAAATGTTGCAATAAATGAAAAAGTTCTATAATATAATCTGAATAATCAAACACATATTAACGAACATTACATTTTGATAAACAGGCTTTGATGGTGACTCAATGAAAACATATAACAAGGCTGACAAACAAGGACAGATTCGTCCGGAATTGGCTTCTGGCAAATGGAGAAGAACCTGTCTTCAGTTAGATTTATTAAATGTTACAATTATCCGTGTTGTCCCCTAAGGCTCAGCTGTACATTTCAGTCCCTTATACTGAAATGAAATGAAATCCCTTATACTAATGTAAGAGCTCTGTGCCACCCAGCAAACCCGTTGAAAGGGCTTCTATAGCGATTATTAATTCGGTTTGGGTGGGAGGCATGTATATCAACAGCAGAGTCCACAGAGACAGGAAAGGGAGGATTATTTTTGCACTCTAATTAGTCTACTACAAGCTCAGACTTAATTGGTGGCCCCTAGTTTGCATTTGATGTGTTGGGAAATGAAAATAAAGGCTAAAAGCAGGGTGAAACGAAATGAATATGTAAAAAAGCGAAACAATCCGTCAACGTTCTTTTGAAGTAGTGCTGGAAAAAACAAGGCAGGATGTGAAGGCAGTAGGAGCTGAGTCTGTTGAGCAGATCAAGCAGGAATCCTGTTTGAATAAATATGTAATCTGAGCCTACAGGACCATGGTGCATTAAAAATGAGGACACATTTGACTCTTAAGAAGATGCGAATTTCGGTGACTGTCATTTGCTTCTTTCCAGCTGGGTGCACACTTTTAAGTAAGTGCATGTTTGTGCGTGATGTTGTTTAGATTGTTTTATTGCCAGCAGAGGTTGCCTCATACTATAGGTTGTGCCGTGCTGATGCATTTAGAGGGGTGTTCAAGCCACCTAAATCTGATTCACTAGAAAAACTTGACTTTTTTAAAAATATATTTATTAACCACTCTCTCTCTCTCTCTAAAAATAAATTAAAATAAAAATCAACTGAAACAAATATACAAATAACGCTACTACTACCAATACATTATTATTATTACAATATAATATTTGTACTCTCTTGTATTCTGCCTAAAATTTAATGCACAATATATTATAATTCTTTAATGTAAGTGACAAACTGAATTACTACTACTACTTCTCGAATTAATTAACTAATAATAATAGTAATAATTATAATTGAAAAATGTAATAAATCATATTACCATATTTTGTCAGTATAATAAATTTTATTTGCCTAAAAATGTAAACAATAAAAATACTCAAAGGCAAAGACCTCTAGATTACACTTATTTTACCAAAATAAAATATGATCATTGATTTTTAATTGTTTATTTTTGTTAAGTGACAAGACTTTTGTCTAAGCAAAGTCAGACCTTACTGTTCTAATTAATGTATGTATAGAATATAAAGTCTGTAGAAAAAGAATTAATATTGTGTATGACTCCCATGAGCTTGGACGACTGCATCCATATATTTCCGCAATGCCTCAAATAACTTATTAATAAAGTCATCTTTAATGGCAAAGAAAGTGTTCTTGCAGGACTTCCAGAGTACATGCTCAAAAATGTTCATGTCTGGTGATTGGGCTGGCCAATCCTGAAGCACCTTGACCTTCTTTGCTTTCAGGAACTTTGATGTGGATGCTGAAGTATGAAAGAGAGCATCATCTTGCTGAAGAATTTGCCCTCTCCTGTAATTTGTAATGTAATGGGCAGCACAAATGCTTTTATGCCTTAGGCTGTTGATGTTGCCATCCACTCGGCAGATCTCTTGCATGCTCCCATACTGAATGTAACCCCAAACCATGATTTTTCCTTCACCAAACTTGACGGATTTCTATGAGAATCTTGGGTCTATGTGAGTTTCAATAGATCTCTTGCAGTATTTGTGATGATCGGGATGCAGTTCAACAGATGATTCATCAGAAAAATCTACCTTCTGCCACTTTTCCAAATGATCAACTAGAAGTCAAGTTATTTTTTGTTGCTCTTACAACTGGGATTGACGACAATACTTTTGTCAGGTAGTGTACACAATCGTTAGCTCAAGCTCACTGGAAATATGGCAAATGTAAAATACCTTTCTCTAGTTATGTTTCATTGCATGTTTCAGATGACAAGTCCACTAGAGGGCTTTGTTGACATTTTTGTGAATCTGAAAACTATTATTTTTATTATTAAATATTTATTATTTACTATTATTAAATGCTATAAAATGTAACATTTACTTGTATTTTTTGGATTAAAAAAGAAACAAAAGCAAACAAACTGGACATAAAACTGTAGCCTGTTATTACACTTTATTTGGTTTAATTTTTGTAGACCACTTTTCATATTATTTAGTTTTTTGTCTTGTTTTGTAGCAAGTGTAAGAGGCGAATGATAAAGCTGCAATTTAAATTGTTCCAAGGCTTTTCATATTGGTTACAGATATTGCATCAGCTCTAAAATGTATGGTACTAAGTTCAAACAATGTCTATAGACTGGCCAATTAAAATATAATATCTAGCCAATAAACATTGAATCTAAAAAACGACTAACACTTATTTACCTGTCGAGTCTCATAGAGACTAAAAAGCCAGTGCTGTTCTTTAAATCCCTTCTCACCCAGACCTCAAATTGATATGTTCCCCTTCACATGAGGTCTTTTCATGAGACGTTTGCCGAAGGATTTATTCAGGAGAACAACGTTTGACACATTAGTCCCCTAAAGCGGAGAGCACATGAATCTTTTGCAACTGTCAAACTGTCATATTTGTCTATTAAAATTGCCTCTAGTTTCTGTAAAAATAAGTCCTTCTTTTCTCCTGTTTGGTTATTTAAATCTGCTATCTCGCACAAAGCTGTCCTGCCACCTCACGCAGGAGAATGAAACCTTGGTCAATCTCGCCATCTGTGTCACAGAGATGCTTGCATTTTTTGGAAGGCGTCACAGGAAGAATTGCCGCCCGCATTGTTGCACCTTGGCCCTTTGTGGGAGTAAACATCATTATTTGATTGCCATCATGTATGTAACGCCTTCTGAATTCATTAACACTTTTGATTACAGCCTTCAATTTACATAGTAAACACTTCTCTGTAGTAATAGTGTACCTATACAGTACAAATGACTAAGTATGAGCTATTTTTACCCTGTACCAATGAGCAATAAGTGTTAACCATGTGTCTCAAATCACATTGTTGTGAAATGTAAAATACATTTTGCTGGGTACGTTTCATTGCAGGTTTCAGATGACAAATCCACTAGAGGGTGCTGTTGACACATTTGCGAATCCAAAAAACATTGGTTTTGTTTGTATGTAAACGTCCACGAAAAGGCGGGGCTTGCCATACAGATCACCTAGACCAGCAAACAAATGACCTATATTTTTTTTAAGCCGCCTTTCCACTACACACGACATTCACATGACTGTTGGAATATGCCCTCTTGTGGCAGTCACACAGAAGAACTTTCAGCTTTGTCGTGCACCATGGTAGAGAAGCTAGATTCTTGTGATGTCTGAAATAAAGGAGTGCAAAAGCAAGAGCCATTATTCTCCGTCTGTTCACAATGGTTAAATAATGAATACATTAATAATAGAAACTCATAGACCGCTAAAAATTTTAGAGGGAATGAGGAGACAACATAAAAAAATATATTTTTATTACTCATTTATGAAGATAAATGTTTATTTTTATTATATATAAACCTTTTCTCTGATTCCAAAACTAACAAAAAAACTACTATTTCTCATCTTACGTGCACGGACCTGATTGGACAACACTGGAATACATCACATCTTGTTGACCGGTCGCATACGGTCTAGTCACAGGAGTTCAAATATTTTATTGGATCCACAGCTCAAATCGTATCCAAATATTCCACATACGGAGATGATTGGAACTCCACGCAACTCTCCATTGGAATAACTTCCGGTCTGACGCTTGTTTTTTTGTCGTGTGCAGTGGAAAGGCATGCGCAGGGAGGTGGCAAAAAAAAACCTGTAGTGCTACCATTTACAGCGGGGAATGACATCCGATGCGGTACAGAGTGTGTTGTTGTCTTAGAAATAAGATATTTTGATTACATATTATATATAGTATTTACATAATGGTTTCAACATATTATAACAGCTTGTCACCCAGTGATAAGCACAGTGATTCTGCAAAATTAACGTTAAAGTGAGCGGCATTCGTCTGACAGGTCCATTTGCGATAGCACCCTCCCAATGGATACTGAATAAGACGAAATGACCAAGCGTGACCAGCATCCAGGCATTTAAAAGCAGTGTGGTGTATGGTAAAAGTTAAGTTTTCAATTTTTGGACTTTTAAATTTGGCATCTTACCACAAAACACAACATGTTTGCTATTGCAGCCGGTCTTTTTTTGCAACCGGGGACCCGTGTGACGTCATGGGTGACGTAGGTTGGTAATTAATCCATTGATAGTTTTCACATTACGTCACACCATTAGTGGAATGTCCCCCCTGGAGGGCAAGGCAATACTATCTCCGAGAAGAATTGTCACCCACATGGATGCACTTTGGCCCTTAGTGAGTGCAAACATCATTATTTGATTGGCATCATGTGTGTAACGCCTGCTGAATTTAGTAACGCTTTCGATTACAGCCTTCGATTTACATAGTAAACACTTCTCTGTAGTAATAGTGTACCTATATAGTACAAATGACTAAATATGAGTTATTTTTACCCTGTACCAATAAGCAATAAGAGTTAAACGTGTCTCAAATCACATTTTTGCGAAATGTAAAATACCAGGTACGTTCCATTGCAGGTTTCCGATGACAATACCACTAGAGGGTGCTGTCAACACATTTGCGAATCTGAAAAACGTAACTACTGACCTATACCCTTCTTCAGACCCAACCAATTGTTAGTTTTCACATGACGTCACACCATTAGTGGAATGTCCACCTGGCTAACAAGACTATACTATCTCCCACATTTTAGTCAAAAAACAGATAACTGTTGTGCAATAAGATATAACGCTAATAGTCAACAAGTAGACATGCCTGGACTGTGTTTTTACAGAATTCCCTCATGGAAAGAACAGCAATGAAGGAGAAATGTATGGATTTGTGCTTAATGGTAGCATCATTGACCCATAACAATCTATAGTTACTATAACTGCCAGTGCGTTTGTAGGCTTTTTGTACAGTTTCTATTCTAATTTGCATGTTAAGTGCAATTAAAAGTATAAATTGAAAGGCAAAGTCAAAGTATAAATGGACAATGCAGATTAATAGATTTTCCCTACCAGCAAACAGTAATATAAACAAAGGAAACCGAATAAAAAAATCAAATAACAAAATAAAAAAACTTACGCGCTATAACACCATCACCAATGACTAGGGCCAGAAAGAATCTGCGGATTTATGTGGAATGATTTTGGGAGTATCTAAAAACCTAATATATGAAATAAAAATTATCTTTTTAACTTTTATTTAATGTTTACAATGCAAATCCAATTAGATCCACTTTATTTTGTAAACAAAGCAAATCTATCATATAATGTATCTACTAAAAGACAGAAAATATTACTTTACAAACTGTATTGTAAATAAGTCATACGTATAAATATTTTCATATTAGTCAATACTATTACTGAAATTAAGTTAAAAACTGAATAAATATGAACGTACACACATTTTTACACACATTTTATTTATTAAGTAAATAAACAGAATCAATGATGACGCAGATTCTGTGTGGGCCTACCAGTGACTAGCATTGATGAATATCCACAAGATATCACACTGGAGCTGTTGGTGCAGTATATGGATCCCAAGTGTGCCCACAATATACAGCTTGTGATCATATCTCTGTTTTGTTCTGTTGATTTGGGATCCAAATATTCAAAGCTTGAAGCAGATAGGAATGAGACCGGATTGTGCTGGATTTTTATGGAGAATCCAGTGTAGCTGCCATTACAGCCCATATCAATAGTGTTTTTAAAAGCAAATCTGAGAGGAAAATGCCTTGCGACCACACAGTTTTACCTTTATTTTACATAGATTTTGTTTTGTGGACCATGCTTTAAAAGTACAACACTGTACAATGTGAGGTAATGAGCAAACTGACCACACCAGAAAAAGCTGTCCATATGTAGAAGGATAGGTGAGACAAACTTACTCGATTACAAATCATAGTCACTGTTAACAAGGGCGGATTTAACCAATAAGCAAGGTAAGCAGCCACCTACTGTAGGGCCCCAGGACATCTGGAAATATCTAGAAGTATAAATTATACCTATAAACTATGTAAAACATAATTTTCTGTCATATTTTGTATAGTGAGAGTCAAATTAATATATTTTTTACATAATTTAATGTTTAATATACAATGAAGTATATTATTATTGTAATATTGACATAACGCTATATAATAATAATAATAATAATAATATTATGCTTAGTTTAGAGGTCTCA
>CAIGQZ010001206.1:7812215-7825530 GCA_903798205.1 Danio tinwini
CAGTTACAATGTTATTTGTTGCTTTTTTATGTACAATTTTATTTCCCTTATTTGCCTTATCTATTTTTTATTGTGTTGAACTACCCTCTATTTTTATTAGTAAAAGTTCAGTTGTACAATAATCATTGGGGTACAAGTGTTGTGTTCCATCATGTTAATTTTGTTTTGTGAACATTACTGAAAATAATTAAAGTTTATTTTTTTTTCTGTACTGCACTTCGGTTGTTTACAATGCCTTGCAAACTGAACATCAGCATAGCATGACACTGCCATTCTTTTTACATTAACTAGAGGACACTTGTAAAAAGCACGATATTTAATGTTTACCTCTAGAGGGCACTTATTCACAACAAACAAAATCATACTGTGTTTATGGACTTTTAAGGCTTTTTTAATGTAAGGGGTGAATGATCAAGCAGCAATTTCAATTCTTGCACGGCTTTTCATATTGGTTACAGATATTGCTTGTGCATAGCTGTGCATTTATACTTCTGCGGGCTGTTTGTGTTGCTCTGCAATAACACTTCCGAAATGCTAGCTGGCAATAGGTTTTAATGTTCCTCTGTGTCGAGTTTCTTCACTGGTGTTTAGTTTTTTCTAAACACTACTTTAATGAAGAAGTAGCTCAAACTCACTCATTTTGAGGCGAACGTGCAACAACTTTAATCATAATCCCCCTGGAGCTCCTTCATGGGACTCGACACGTGTAAACACTCCCTCCAACGGGTTCACGTGACTCTCGGTCCTGCCCACACTCTTCAGCGCTACCAAGCCGACCAATCACAGAGCTTGAGATGTGTAGTTACATTTTTTGAGAGGTACGTGTCAGCATTGGTGACGGCCACGTCAAGGGCTATGCGACCAAGCGAAGGCTGCGCCGGAGCATGTGTGTGCGCTTGACGCAGAAGTATAAATCAGCCTTTAGTCCCTTATTTATCAGGGGTCGTCACAGCGGAATGAACCACTAACTATTCCAGCATATGTAATTCACTTAGTGCATGCCTTTGAGCGATGTGGTGGTGCAGTGGGTAGCACGATCTCCTCACAGTAAGAAGGTTGCTGGTTCGAGCCTTGGCTGGGTCAGTTAGCATTTTTGTGTGAAGTTTGCATGTTCTCTCCGTGTTCGCGTGGGTTTCCTCCGGGTGCTTCGGTTTCTCCTACAGACCAAAGACATGTGGTATAGGTGAATTGGGTAAGCTAAATTAGCTGTAGTGTATGTGTGTAAATGAGTGTATGGATGTTTCCCAGAGATGGGTTGCAGTTGGAAGGGCATTCGCTGCGTAAAACATATGCTGGATAAGTTGGCGATTCATTCCGCTGTGGCGACCCTAGAATAATAAAGGGACTAAGCCGAAATTCCTTCATAAGTGTAAGTTTTGAGCAAGACAGAATAAAAAAAAGAAGCTGATTCTTATTTTGTCTGTATTTGGGTGTGTATGTGTGTGCGTCTGGAGTGTGTGTTTGAAGGACAACCATTGTATCCTAAAATATATACAGACATCATGAAAATAGAATTTTATTTTTTTTTTCAAATATTGAGGCCGGGCGGCACAGTAGCTCAATGGTTAGCACTATCGCTTCATAGCAAGAAGCACGCTGGTTCGAGTCCCGGCTGACCAATTTCTGTGTGGGGTTTATATGTTATCTCCGTGTTCATGTGGGTTTCCTTCGGGTGCTCCGGTTTTCCCCACAGGTCCAAAGACATGCAGTACAGGTGAATTGGGTGGGCTAAATCGTCCATAGTGTATGTGTGTGAATGAGTGTGTATAGATGTTTCCCAGTGATGGGTTGCAGCTGTAAGGGCATCCGCTGGGTAAAACATATGCTGGATAAGTTGGCGGTTCATTCTGCTGTGGTGATCCCAGATTAATAAAGGGTCTAAGCCCGGGGTGGGCAAACTCTGTCCTACAGGCCCGGTGTCCTGCATAGTTTAGCTCCAACTCTAATCAAACACACCCGAACATGCTAACCAGTGCCTTCAAGATCACTAATTATCTATAAGCAGGTGTGTTTGATCAGAGTTGGAGCTAAACTGTGCAGGACACCGGCACTCCAGGACCGAGTTTGCCTATCCCTGATCTGAGCCGAAAAGAAAATGAATGAATGCATGTGTTTGGACTGTGGGGAGAACCGGTGCACTTGAAGGAAACCCACACGAACACGGGGAGAACATGCAAACTCCACACAGAAATTGGCCCAGCCGGGACTCGAACTAGCAACCTTCTTGCTATGAGGCTAACCATTGAGCCACTGTGCCGCCCAGCCTCAACATTGGAAAAAATATATATAATTTTCTATTTTCATGATGTCTGTATATATTTTAGGATACAACGGTTGTCCTTAGAGTCAATTTTGGCAAACACACACTCCAAACGCACAAACATACAGTACACACCCAAACACAGACAAAATAAGAATCTTTTCTGTGTGTGTGTGTGTGTGTGTGTGTGTGTGTGTGTGTTTTATTTTGTCTTGCTAAAAACTTTCACTTATGAAGGTACTTTTATGAGAAAATATATTATTTACTGCAATCAAAAACGAGTGTTGCTCACATATTAAACTTAATGAAATACTCCACACTGATAAAGAAAACCCTAGGGTTTGTGATGAAGATGAGGTTGTTTCTTCACGCAAAATAGATTTTTGAATAAAATTTAATTTAGCTGCTTTATTTGAGAGGTTTAGCCAAGGCTGCTCATTTCGGTCACATACAGAATTCTAAGACAACATGCGTTAAATGGGAAAAATCCCGTCCAACCATTTCTCACAGTAGAATTAAAAACCTTAATCGGTCTTTGTCCTAGAGATGCTTGTAGATTCCAGAAGGCGTCAGAGGAAGAACTGCCGCCTGCATTGACTTTTCTAGGCCCGCAAACACCTTCATTATTTGATTGCCAAAGTATGTGTAATGCCTGCTGAATTCTTGGCTCTAATAAATGCGTCACGTGGGCCCTCCGGCACGGCATTAAGTGCACAATAAGTTGGCGTATCGTTTTGATGCAGACCTGCACAGCTGCGCTATACTGAAATCAGGAGCTCTTGGGCTCAGCTTAAGGGGTGATCCTCCGTGACTGACACATAATGTAGAACGAGGGTCACCTTATTATACTAGTGACATCTGCTAGCCTTCGACTCTATGATTTGCTGGAAAAAAAGGTGCAAATTAGAAAAGAGAGTTGGTAGGGGTCTCACCACCTCAATCAAGGCTTGAACTACCCCACAGGATGTCAAAATAAAAGCCTGAAGGGTGTTACACTTAGATAACAGCAGAGAATACTGTACATGTTAACATTGTTAGGGCTGATCAAATGAGATAGATTAGAATGGATGAGATTAGACTGATTGAAAATTACAAAAATATTCTTTTTAAAAGTGATGGGGTTGTGTGTCAGTAAAAAAAAAAAAAAATAATCAGTAACTACTGATGACATTACTTTCCAATTCAAAATAAAAGTATTGTCCTGTCACAATTTTTATTACAAAGACAAAATTAGTTATTTTAACATTATTGTCAATAAAAGCTCTAAAATTGAAGATATTTTATTAGAAATTTGGAAGACATGTTATGAGACCTTTATAAATTAAAATAAATATTAGCGTTTCATACTCAAACCCATACATACATTTTCCAAGACTTATTTTTTTCCCACACAGTTATTAATATATACACATATTGGGGGGTTGAACCCATTTTTGCCTTCAGAACTCCCTTAATCCTTCATGGCATAGGTTCAACAAGGTACTGGAAATGTTCCTCAGAGATTTTGGTCCATATTGACATGATAGCATCACACAGTTGCTGGCGATTTGTCGGCTGAGAATCTTTCATTCCACCGCATCCCAAAGGTGCTCTATTGGATTGAGATCCAATGACTGTGGAGGCCATTTGAGTACAGTGAACTCATTGTCATGTTCAAGAAACCAGTCTGAGATGATTCACGCTTTATGACATAGTGCGTTATCCTGCCTATCAGAAGATGGGTAAACTGTGGTCATAAAGGGACGGACATGGTCAGCAACAATACTCAGGTAGGCTTTGGTTTTGACATGATGCTCAATTGGTACTAATTGGCCCAAAGAAAATATCCTCCACACTATTACACCACCAGCAGCAGCCTGAACCATTGATACAAGGCGGGATGGATCCATGTTTTCATGTTGTTGACGCCAAATTCTGACCCTACCATCCGAATGTTGCAGCAGAAATCGACACTCATTAGACCAGGAGTTCAATGTTTTCCAATCTCCTATTGTCCAATTTTGGTGACCCTTTGCGAATTATAGCCTCAGTTTCCTGTTCTTAGCTGACAAGAGTGGCACCCGGTGTGGTCTTCTGCTGCTGTAGCCCATCTGCCTCAAGGTTCTACGTGTTGTACATTCAGAGATGCTCTTCTGCATACCTCGGTTGTATTAAATGGTTATTTGAGTTACTGTTGCCTTTCTATCAGCTCAAACCAGTCTGACCTCTGGCATTAACAAGGCATTTGCGCCCACAGAACTGTCGCTCACTGGATATTCTAGAGACGGCTATGTGTGAAAACCATAGTAGATCAGCAGTTTCTGAAATACTCAGACCAGCCCGTCTGGCACCAACAACCATGCCACATTCAAAGTCACTTAATTCACCTTTCTTCCCCATTCTGACGTTCGGTTTGAACTGCAGCAGATGGTCTTGATCATGTCTACATGCCTAATTGCATTTTAGAAATTTGCGTTAATGAACAGTTGGACAGGTGTACCTAATAAAGTGACCGGTGAGTGTATATTGAAACCCAAAGTCCAGTAAATGCAGGAAAATAGAGAATTTTTAAGTGTTTTCATGTTTTGTCCATTTAGACTTTCCATTCATTTTGTTATTAATTATAATGGTGTACATTTCAGCTGCATGCACACAAAACTCTTTTTTTCTAATGAGTTGATGGGAGCCTTCTGTAAATACACAAATAATCAAGGGTTCATGCATATTTGCAAATATGTTAATGTAAGCAAATGGATTATGGATAATATTGTCTGCGTGAGTGATGGTCATATTTACCTGCTGTATGGTTGGCTGCATTGACTAATGAGCTTCTGGAATTAGATTTATTTAACCCCCTTTTTTATAGTGTTCAGGAGATTAAACATTCGAGCAACGGGTTCCACCTGCAAGCTGCTGCTATTTTCACTTCTTGTGAATGTAATCTTGTTATCAGCAGTACATGTGCAAAATTCATTCATTCATTTTTGGCTTAATCCCTTTATTAATCTGAGGTCGCCACAGCAGAATGAACCTCCAATTTATCAAGCATATGTTTTACATAATATATGCCCTTCCAGGTGCAACACACCACTGGGAAACACCCATACACTTTCATTCACACACACATACACTACGGACAATTTAGCCTACCCAATTCACCTATAGCGCATGTCTTTGGACTGTGGGGGAAACCGGAGCACCCAGAGGAAACCCACGGAGAACATGCAAACTCCACACAGAAATGCCAACTGACCCAGCTAAGGCTCGAACCAGCAACCTTCTTGCTGTGAGGCGGTCGTGCTACCCACTGCACCACAGTGACGCCTCATGTGCAAAATCTATTCAAATGGCATAATTCAAACATTGAAGCAACAATAATTTAAGTCATTTAAGTAGGACTTTTCATTTATGAAATAATCATCTCAAAACACACTCCCTGACTGAAAAGTGAAACTTTATGCAAATAAGGTAAACATGACAACATAGTGTTTATTAACATAAGAGTCACAGCTGCACGGTGGCGCAGTGGGTAGCATGTTTGCCTCACAGCAAGAAGGTCGCTGGTTCGAGCCTCAGCTGGGTCAGTTGGCGTTTCTGTGTGGAGTTTGCATGTTCTCCCCGTGTTCGTGTGGGTTACCTCCGGGTGGTCCGGTTTCTCCCACAAGTCCAAAAACATTGAGTAGGCTAAATTGTCCATGGTGTGTGGATGAGTGTGTATGGATGATTCCCAGTGATGGGTTGCAGCTGGAAGGGCATCCACTGCGTCAAACATATGCTGGATAAGTTGGCGGTTCATTCCGCTGTGGCGATGCCAGATTAATAAAGGGACTAAGCCAAAAAGAAAATGAATGAGTCTGGTCACTTGAAATATTAGAAACAATAATACTTTTAATTTCAATGTGTTATACATTAATGTGTTATTTTAAATAATTACATCCTGCAGAAATCTCAATTAAATTAATAAATTAATGACTTAATTAATTCATTTGTTTATTTATTTATTTTTGGTATATTGACTCGGTTGTGGTATTGGCTCAGATGGCATGTAGATGGCTAATGTCAAACAGATACTCCTGCCAAATTTCCATCAGTTTTTTCTTTATTTCTTGGGTCCAAATTGACGAAAAACAAGCCATTTTAACTTCACCCCAACCTCCCGCTGGCCTGTAGATATACACACAGTAGGCTGTAGGTGATCGCCGATGTTTTTTTCAATCAGAACACATTTCACACGACATAATTTGTATCGCTCACAGGTCCAGATATTTAGCATGCCAAATATCTCAAAGGCGTCTGCAACTCATAAGCGATTCTCTCAGATTGCGTATTTGATAGTTCACACTGTGTAATTCTTAGTCACGTGAACGAGCACCATTTTGCCTGTGATTTCAGGAATTTGTCGGCGATTTCTCAAAACCTGTTGGTGAGTCAAAATCGGGGCTAAAATCATGCAGTCTGAACTCGGCATAAGATGCTGCAATTATACTATTTGCTCAACACAATCTAACGGCAATTCGTAACTGTTTGAATTAGTGCATAATTCGTATAATCCCATTCGCACAATTTAGTACGATTTGCTTATCACCAATGATGGGTGGGATTGGGTGCCACATCTCCTTTTTAAAATTGTACATTTTCATATGACTGAACTTGAAATTATACGAATTAGCTACTAAACTGACAAAATGTAAAATAGTTACATTTCCTGGTGAGATCAGGCTGTTTTCCTGCTTTTAAGAAATGTATTCAGACTGAATTCGGTAATCAGTCTGAAAAAAACATGTTAGCTCTTAAAAAATAATGCTAATAATTAATTTTAATGTGAATTAGAAAGAAAACCAAACCTTTAAGCAAAATCTGTGTTTTTATGCCATGATGCATGAGAACACATGCATGTTATGATAAAGAGCCCCTAATATGCGTTACAAAAGGTCATATTTTGGTTCCGGGGGTCTCCAACAAAAGGCTGACATGTAAGGTCAAAAAGCACTATTATTGTCTTATAATAAGCATTTATTTTTACCTAATTATGTCAACGACTCCCATATGATTTGTTCAGCGATTCATTTGTTTCCAAGCAGACATTAGGTGCATCCCAAATTGCATACTTATGCACTATTCTATGACATTTTGTTGTATAAATAGTCTTAAGTAGTGCGTTCAAACTGAAAACTCTAAAAGAATAAGTGCATTTTAATTACCCGGATGATGCAATCATTCAACCGGTAAAATGAAGTGTGGAATGATGGACACTTCATGCACTAAATGTCCGCAGCTTTATTCACCTAGTGCAAGGGGCGAAACTTTATTTATTTTGGATTGTGAAAGCTAAATGGTTCAACAAAAGTGATTATAGCGCCTCCCGATGGTGTATGCGGTTATACTCATGAATATTAAAATATTATTTGGTACTTTGGTCATTTATTTCACTAATTTGGTAACCATCAAACATCATCAGGAAATAGTTTGAATTTCCGCTCAGTTAAAAAAAAAACAGTGTTAGATTTAGGACGACACCACATTCATATACTATTCTGCTGAGTTTATCAGTGCATAAGTACATAGTGTATAGTGTGCCATTTGAGATGCAGCTAAAAGATCTGAATAAAAGACTAATCACTTATTCGACTTTGAGTCGACTCTTTCCTTTAAGAATCAATAAACATAATGCACTTTCAGATTTAAACCTCAGCTGGATGTTTTCATTCACTTGGAGTTGTGTTACACACTGCATTAGAGCTGCACGATTCTGGCTAAAATGAGAATCGCGATTTTTTTGCTTAAAAAAGATTTTCTCACGATTCTGTAGATGTAAAATAAAGGTTAATATGAGTCGGCTATTATTATTGTTATTTCAGAATACAACTATTCATAATTCTGTTGTTGAATTATTATGTTTGAGACATATGCTTGCAATCTGTCATGGACAACATTGTAAGACCATTTTTTTTCTACTGATAAAATCAGACATTTATCATTATCAGATTCCCTCTTGCATTATACTCAACATTATATAGGCTAGAGTAGCTATTTTGACACTGTTAAACATTTATTCTCATGCACAACACTCTGTGTTCACTATGAAAGAAAAACATTATATGCCTGTCATAATCATAACTCTAAAATGCGATATGATCATTTGAATGATGTGCACGCTTTCTGTTTCATTTTCACTGTGCGTGTGCAATTTATACTTCCCGCGCAGCTCCCAAACGATCGCTCTGTGCCACAAACTGAATGTTATTTACAACTTTATTAAATGTTATTCACAGCCTATGCAAGTTCTGTTCACTAAGGTAGGCATCATTCACAAGCGCGCACCCGACCTCTCTGTGGTAACAGCTCACGGTCAGCTCACGTCACGTGTGTTTTCGCGGCTGCGAATACATCATTACATGCAGACAGAAATTACATTTTTGGGGTGAATTATACCTTATAAATACAGTATGTGACTCTTTCAACACCATTTGGAGGTGTACACGTTGCTGAGCAATGTATGTAAAACAACGTAAAGACTTATGCGGCCGCCTTTATGCCTCTCTCCTGAACTTGAAAATATTATTGGCAGAATCGTATAAATGCTGGATTAAGATCGTCTAGGGGGTCGAATCAAGATTTTTTTACGATTAATCGTGCAGCTACACTGCATGCAAGGACATTTTCAAAAATGCATTATAGGGGCTCTTTAAATAGGTTTTTAAAATGTGTATATTAAATTGACAAACATTTTATATAAGCTTGCTTCAATATTAGAATGACAAGCCTCAGCATTGCTAGTCTATGCTGTAAATATACTCCCATCTCACTTTACGGTTGCTTGACTTTGATCGCCATATGGTTTGTCTACAGTACTGTATATAATTTGAGAATGTCTAAAATATATTAGAAAGACTGCTGTCTCGTGCACTTTCATAGACCCATATTAATGTTCAGCAGCACCTCCAGCCTTAGGTGTCCTGTCTAACTGCTGAAGCCTGTCAGATTTGTTGCTGAGAGGCTTTTTTTTTATCCAGAGAAAATGTGTGCTAGCCAAATCTATAAATAACAAATCTGAAACACACAGTGGTAGAAACATTGATTGCTAATGTGCTCCTCTACTGCAGCTGGACTGACTTAGAAGCTGCCAATTTCTTCCCATTAGAATAGCACTCAGTCAGACGACTACCTGAAGGTGATTGATGCGGTTTTACCTGGAAGAACTCAGAAAAGATGCAAATTACATTTAACTTCAATCCACATTTTTCTCTTGTGTTTTATGTGAACAAACGTTGCTAATAGAAATTGAAAATTTTAAATGTGGTTCACAACTTGTACTTCTGCAACAGCATGGCATATTTCTGAGTACAGCAAGCCATTCATTGAGTGGAAAAAAGAATGAAAGGATTGTGTAAAGCAGGCAATAACTACCAGAGAAAAATTCTGATACTGAATTTTAAATTTAACTATGGTAGAAATTCTTAAAAACAAACAATAATAAAAAAATGACAAAAACAGTCATAGTGCTGTCGCCTCACAGCAAGAAGGTCGCTGGTTCGAGCCTTGGCTGGGTCAGTTGGCGTTTCTGTGTGGAATTTGTATGTTCTCCCCGCGTTCGCGTGGGTTTTCTTCGGGTGCTCTGGTTTCCCCCACAAGTCCAAAGACATGCAGTACAGGTACAGCCATATCACCCTGCAGCCCAAGACCGGTTACTCACTGAAGCTAAGCAGGGCTGAGCCTGGTCAGTACCTGGATGGGAGACCATATGGGAAAAACTAGGTTGCTGTTGGAAGTGGTGTTAGAGAGGCCAGCAGGGAGCGCTCATCCTGTGGTCTGTGTAAGTCCTAATGCCCCAGTAAAAGTGAAGGGGAAACTACACAGTGGTCAGTGGGTGCCATCGTTCAGATGAGACGTTAAACCGAGGTCCTGACTCTCTGTGGTCATTAAAAATCCCATGACACTTCTCGTAAAGAGTAGTGGTGTAACCCCGGTGTCCTGGCCAAAGTCCCTGAATTGGCACTTACCCATCATGGCCTCCCAATCATCCCCATCCACCGAATTGGCTCTATCACTGTCTCTTTACTCCACCAATATCTGGTGCGTGGTGAGCGCACTGGCGCCGTTGTTCTGTGGCCGTCGTCGCATCATCCAAGTGGATGCTACACACTGGTGGTGGTGTGGAGAGACTCCCCTCATGATTGTGAAGCGCTTTGGGTGTATGGCCATACACAATAAATTTGCTATATAAATACACATTACATTACATTACATTACAGGTGAATTGGGTAAGCTAAATTGTCCGTAGTGTATGTGTGTGTGAATGAGAGTGTATGGATGCTTCCCAGTGATGTGTTGCGGCAGGAAGGGCATCCACTGCATAAAAACTATGCTGGATAAGTTGGCGGTTAATTCCGCTGTGGCGACCCCAGATTAATAAAGGGACTAAGCCGAAAAGAAAATGAATGAAATTAATGTATTCTCTATATGGACAATTTTTGTTTATTTATTTTTATGTGGTCAGTTTTCTAGACAGCTCAATTTGTACTAGGGTTTAAATCTGCATAGTTTCAAAAAAGAGATTATGTTTAAGATTAAGTTATGCACAATCAAGGTAAATATGTGGTTGCAGTGGACATTTTTCTTTCATTTGCTTTTGAAAACACTATTGGTTGGGTTTAGGGAAGAGTTTAGATCAGTGGTTTCATGGTCTAGGTCAGGGCTATTCAATTGGCGGCCCGCAGGGCGAACTCAGCCCCCGAGGCAATTTGTACCGGCCATCCAAATAGTGTGACCAAGACATCAAAAATAAATTTAGTTCAGTCGACATACGGCCGCTATAGTTATGAAGTGACGTGTGCCTGTTCAATGCAGCATAAGCTGCAGAAGCTGCGCAGAGCGTGAGTCACCTGACATTAAGGGAGTGGCGTGGGCAGCCGAAAGTTTTTGGATATGTTTGTAGAAAAGGTCTTTTGTACTATGCATTGATATCGTCAATAGGGATGCAACGATTAACCGATTTCACTATTAACTGTGCTTTAATTCGTCACAATTAATCGTAAAGGCTTCTCTAAGCCGCATTTCTGTTGCACGGAACAAAACGAAACTGCTGCAAAGTTATGCCAAGTTGACAACCGTTCCCTAGTTTAAAGTTCCAAGTATGTACACTAAGGCTAATACGCCCGCACACCGGATTAACTATAGCAGCAGCCGTTCCCATATCACATCTTTTTCGCTTGCTAGTTTGTTGTTTCTAATGTAAGAATATATGACATGCGCTCACAAGCAGAGCAACGCACTAGTGTCTTTCCGGGTGCGCACGGTAGAAAACATCTCTCGATGAGAGTTCTGCGTGCCTTTCAGTGCAGTGTAAATAAAATATATGTTAGACAAATTATTATTAAAATGATTATGTATGCATGAACGCAGATGGCAACAACAGTTCATCTAAATAGCTACCTAAATCTTGAATTTAGATTAGACGTGATAACCGTGAAACCATGATTATTCTTTAGACTATGTAATCGTACAACCAAAATCTATAATTGTTGCATTGTTATGCAGTTCAAAAAAATAGCATATGAATGTGTCTGAATGTAGAAGAAACCTACTTCAGCAATGCACTGCTTTTGTTGTGCTCTGAAATACATTTGAATGTTTGTAAAAAAGAAAAGCCTATTGTACAATGCAGTGATATTATGTAGTTTCAAAATACAATATATTAACATTTTAATGTAGAAAATTTCAATGTGTGTGTCTTAAGGAGCAAAAATACAACATATGGGCTCTTATATTGTTGTTGTGTTATCACTCATAAAGCAAGTCATATCTCTCCAGCCCTTCGTTTGGGATGCTTTTCATAAACCGGCCCCTATGACAAACTAATTGAATAGCCCTGGTCTAGGTTATCTTACCTCAATCCTGGCCTTCTTGTAGACGTGTTGAAGAATAATGTGTAGTTGAAATGTACAACAAAACACATCCTATGTAGCACATTTCAGATTTGTGAAAATGTAGACAGCGCCCTCTAGTGGATTGGTCATCTGAAACTTGCAACAAAATGCAAACATGTAGGTTGATGCACATATTTCTAGTGAGCATGGGTTGTGTACATCCTCTTCACTGAAATGCACAAATCTATCTTTCCACAAAACAGCAGATCGTTCCAGAGAGAATTCCTTAACTTTACACATGAGTGACTGACATTTCTGTACAACCCAGAACATCTATACCCATCAATGGGCAAAAGCGTAGACTTATGCGTTCTCGTTCCCTAGATGTTACAACACTCACTTTACGGTGTCCTGGCCTATCACACAAACACATCTAGCCCAGATCCCGCCGTCTCCCCCCAGGGTCTTCTCAGCCTAATGGAATGTAGTCTTCTCACAGAGCGGCGCACTCGCAGAGCAATTACGCCGACAGATTCATTTAAGACCAGCCGCAAGCTCTGGCAGTGGACGTGAGGTCCGCTCTGACAGCCAGCAGACAGCCCATTCACCCTTCATCAGCCTCGGCCGCTTTCTCACTGTACAATATCCCCCACAGGAAATGATGATTTCAGTCACAAAGAACAATAAGGGCCGTATCAGATGCTGGATGGATGTCATTGTGTTGTCCCGGGCTCAAGAAATACGTTTGGCAAGTTGCACAATTCGCTTTTTAGCCAATTTGATGGAGCCAGTTGGCAGGTTGAGTGCCAAGCTTTCATACAGCCCTGTTGGTTGTTTTGCTTCTTATTCTTTTTATTTTGCCACAGATTCAGATTCCCTGGGCTCAAACACTTTTACTTTTCTATAATGATACAACACCAAAAGTGGAAAAGAAGGGGAAATTCAGGGTTTTAAACTACCCACCTGGAGTGCCTTAAAATAATCAGTCGAAGTATCCTTTGAATGTTGTGGAGCTTTTTTGTGTGGCCTATTAGGGGATCTATTTCTAAATATTGTTCTTTTGAGACATGCTGTATTGTTGTTTTGACAAAGCAAGCATTTCCAAGTTCTATTATATGAAGATAGTTAGTTGGTTGATATAAGAAAAGAGTACAGAAAAAGAGTCAAACAAATTAGAATGTAGGGCTGGGCGATATTGCAAAAAAAAAAA
>CAIGQZ010001206.1:7827764-7849776 GCA_903798205.1 Danio tinwini
CCCCCCCCCCCCCCTCTTATTTCAACTTTATTCAGAATGGGCGGCACGGTGGCCCAGTGACTAGGACTGTTGCCTCACAGCAAGAATACCTATGGCGTCCTTGTTGGGCCATCTGGTATTTCTGTGTGAAGTTTGCATGTTCTCCCTGTGTCCGCGTGGGCTTCCCCCGGGTTCCCTGGTTTCCTCCCACCGTCCAACTATGCTCTATATTATAGATAAAATAGGCCTAAATCTTTTTTTTATGCCTTACTCCCAGGAAGTTCACCTTGGCCTCAGCAGCAGGGGAGTTTGAGATCGACCTGAGCTTAATTTCCCCTTGCCTTGCGAAATGGGGGAGCCCTGAGCCCGAGGATCCCTTGAGCTCAGGGCTCTCTCCCGAGACAGCACGCCAAACAAGCGATGTATAAATCATGAGCTAAGTGTGAAGTCTTGAAATACTGTAATAGATGTGTATTTTATACTCTGTTCATGCTAGTAAATACATTAACTAATGGAACTGAATTGTAAAGTGTCACCAGTGAATGAATGGAACAAAATAAAAGTTACTTAAAAGTTAATGACTAGTATAATGCAATTTCTGGTACAAAAGCGCAATTCGATATTGCTCGGAGACCCATATACAAAGGTACTGTGACACGTACATGGTATCAGACTTTCCTAGTCTGGCTAATTACATAACAATGCGATGAATGGGCCTGAGCATATTCATAATTACCCCGGGTAGCCTAGAATTATGAATTTCCCCTTGTAAGCGCCCTGCCTAAGGATTACTAATTCAGTCTGATGGTCCCTTTCTATTCATTGCTTATTGATTTCAGATTCATGACTCCGAAATTAAGGAACGGGGGCCTTTGAGTCCAATTAAACAAGCCCCGGCGTGCTCCTAGGAGGAATGATTAGAGCAAATAAGAGCATTTTCATGGGCTCAGAGAATAGCAGTCAGATCACCTCTGGAGGATAATGCTAGCAGGAAAGGAAAGCCCATAAATGCAGCTCTGGGTGTAAGATCGAGTGGCTGCATAATAATCACACAGTCGCTTTGAGAGTCTGGCTGAAATACCATAAAATATACAGGCGCAGGAGAGGCACTGGGCTTTTTTTTATTATTATGAGCTGACAGATTGGCTATTCGTGTATTTTTAAGTGTATTGCTATTTTTTTGTCGCTTTTATTGTTTTGTTTGCTTGTTTCTTTTCCTTTTTTTGTTGCCGTCTGGCTTGTTTGGATTTGTGGTCTTATGAGATTGTGGAAGAATTACAGAGACAAGTTGGTAACAGTCAATGTCTTTGTCAAGTGAAGGCGATTGGTTGATAGTTCTGATGGTGTGACGTTCAATACATTAGAAAAATGGTGTTCAAAAGGTCTGGGTCATTTATACAGTATGTTTAAATCTGCCTTTTAAGTTGAATTTTTTGTTCAGTTTTATAGGGTTTTTATAGGGCAGATTTGTTCGCTGCACAAATATAATGCGAATTTCCCGTTCCACCACATCCCAAAGGTGCTTTATTGGATTGAGAGCTGGTGACTGTGGAGGACATTTGAGTACAGTGAACTCATTGTCATGTTCAAAAAACCAGTCTGAGATGATTCTTGCTTTATGGTGCGTTATCCTGCTGGAAGTAGCCATCAGAAGATGGGTACACTGTGATCATAAAGGGATGGACATGGTCAGCAACAATACTCTGTAAGTTGTGGCATTGACACAATGCTCAATTGGTACTAATGGGCTCAAAATGTGCCAAGAAAATATCCCTCACACCATTATACCACCACCACCAGCCTGAACTGTTGATACAAGGCAGCATGGATCCACACTTTCATGTTGTTGACATCAAATTCTGACCCCACCATCCAAATGTTGCAAGCAAAAATCGAGACTCATTAGACCAGGCAACGTTTTTCCAATCTTCTATTGTCTAGTTTTGGTGAGCCTGTGCAAATTGTAGCCTCAATTTCCTGTTCTTAGCTGTGGTCTTGTGGTCTTCTGCTGCTTTAGCCCATCTGCCTCAAGGTTCTACGTGTTGTGCATTCAGAGATGCTTTTCTGCATACCTTGGTTGTAACAAGTGGTTATTCGAGTTACTGTTGCCTTTCTATCAGCTCATTCTCCTCTGCTCATTCTCCTCTGACCTCTCGCATCAAAAAGGCAATTTCACAATTACACAAATTACACAATTTCAAAGCACAGACAATGTTGTTCTGTTGGCTTTATCCAACATGGGCCTTTAGCATGTACTGGGGCGGTTTGCTGCTGAGTGTGACGCGGCTGGGATGAAAATCAGCACCTCCATGTCCGAGACCATGGTGCTCCACCGGAAAAAGGTGGTTTGCCATCTCCAGATTGGAGGAAAGTCATTACCCCAGGTGGAGGAGTTCAAGTATTTTGGGGTTTTGTTCACAAGTGAGGGAAAGACGGAACATGGGATTAACAGGGATAGGGTGAGGAGCTCTGCCACTCGGGAGGAGCTCGAAGTAAAGCCGCTGCTCCTCCACATCGAGAGAAGTCAGCTGAGGTAGCTTGGGCATCTGTTTCGGATGCCTCCTGGATGCCTACCCAGGGAGGTGTTCCAGGCGTGTCCCACCGGGAGGAGGCCTGGGGAAAGACCCAGGACACACTGGAGGGACTATGCATTCAGGAGTCCCAGAGGGATTCAGAATCTTTCCTCTCTGAATTATGTTGTCACATTTAGAAAATTATGTTTCTCTTTTCTCCCTGATGTGCTTTCACAGCCTCCGTCTCTGTTCTTCTGGCTCTTGGCCTAAGCCTTTTGATTTCTCTTCATCTCCCTCCCTGTCCTTCGGTGGAACTTTGCTTTCTTCTTCCGTCTGTTTTGCGTCTCTGTCCTAAAGGTCTGTCTTTGTGAAGAATAGCCTATGTCTGCTGTCCAATGCAGTTCATGTCTTTACCTCAACAACTGCAATCGCTCGAAGGTCTTGAGTTCAGTAAAATATGTTGCATAATCTTGCAAATCTTTTATCCTACGCTGCTATAGAGATTTAGATTATTAAATACTGCAAAGGATGATTCATGTGTCTTGGTTAAATTCTCCATATGATGTAAATAGTACAATTTTGTATAGCAATGGAAACTGATTTTAATGATCCTGATCTTAGAAGATAATACCAAATGATGAGTAATAGTAACCAAATGATGAGTATAGTAATATTATTACATATTGTGTGCATTTATTATTATAAATGAACATGTTTTGTATTAATATTCATACTAATATTATTCTAATGATTTTGTGCTTGGGTCTATTAGAAAAAAATAAATGACAACCCAGTCCAGGAGACTCGTTTCAAGCTGAATTTCTTTATTGAGACATGTTGCTAGTCTGTAGTCATACATCATCTTCAAGAAGTCCACAAGTCTGCAAGAGCTTACAAGAGTCTCTTACAGTGACAAGTAGTCTGTAACAAGTCTGCAAGTTTAAAATGAGTCTGATTTGAGACAGAGCTGTCCTGTCTATAATATGTCTGTAGGAGGAGGGGAGTGGCTAGATCTAGATGGCTAAACAACGCTTGTAAATGAAGTATTGGAGTATAGTAAATAGTGCCAATAAACATGTATAGGCATTAGAAACCTGCCTAGTTACTGACCAAACAAGTTTATCAACACCCGTTTCTTTTTGGCCTGAATGTATCAGCCAAAGACAAATGCACAGTTGTTGGGACCCTGCCTTTAGCATTTGCATCACTTTGGGATCTTTCAATGCTCAGGAGGGTAAAAGGTTTATTGTCCCTCACATATGGCCTGCTATAATTTTCAATAAAATACCAAAGAATATAACCCTTCGGTTCTATAAATACCACTGTTCATTTGAAACTAAACTATATAAATGTAAATGTTTACAGGTCCAACAATAAGCAAAATTATTATTTATTTTAAAATTTTAATACATTATATGTAGTTATTATTATTATTATTATTATTATTATTATTATTATTATTATTATGCAATCTATTATTACAATTGCATGCAAAATTACTATTGTTATTTTACAGTTATTTTCCAAAAAGTTCTTAATTATTTTTTGTTGTTTTTTAATGCATTTTGTTCTTCAATTAAATTAAATAAGCCTAGCAATATACAAAAATGAAAATTTTATATTCATAAATGTATTAATTAATTAGTTTATTAATTAATTAATTTATTTAGTTCACTTGTTTACTTAAATATTTTTTCCATTTATTTATTTATGTATTTATTTTTTAATTATTCATTTATCCCTTTGTTTGTTTATTTATTTATTTATTTGTTTATTTATTTATTTATTCATTTGTTTATTTATTTATGTATTCAGTTATTTTCCAAAAAGTTCTTAATTATGTATTTATTTTTGTTGTTACTGCTGTTTTAATGTCGCTTTTTCTTCAGTTAAATTAAATAGGCCCAGCAATATACAAAAATTATATATTTATATTCTTAAAAAAAATAGATTTATTTATTTATTTTTATTTATTTATTATTTTACCCATTTGTTATTATTTATAATTTTTTTCGTTTATTTATTTATTCATTAATTTACTTATGTCTCCCTTTGTTAATTTAATTATTTATTTACTTATTTATTTATTCGTTTATTTATACATTTATTTATTTATGTATCCCTTTGTTAATTTATTTATTCATTTATTTATTTATTTATTTATTCATTCATTAGTTTATTTATTTATTTATTTATTTATTTATTTATTTATTTATTTATTTATTCAGTTATTTTCCAAAACAGTTCTTGTACAAACAGTTCATGTAAATTTTCTAAGGTTGAGGCTAGGGTTATGTAACACAAGGTTTTTATTATTTTTTTTATACAAAATTTAAGAGTAATACTACTTTTTATTCATTTTCTATTTTGTCATTGTAATATGGACAGTTTTTCTCCCAGCTAAGTGCCGCTGATATATAGCATCTAAATATGCTTTCAGAGCACATCTGACAATTGTATGATTAACAATCATAAGAGCAAACAGAAAGGAGTGATTCTAAAACCCAGCTTAATGGAAAGGACATTGTGACATCATCAATCAAAGATGTCAGGTCTGATACTACAGTGTAAGATTTAGAGATATTTACATTCCTCATCTTGTCCGGCAGTAACACACTAAGTTTTTCAGTCCCAGAGCAAGGGTTCATTTCCTAGTCAACACTAGTGATTGAATTTCCCATATATTCTAGAATAGAGTGTGTTGATGACCATGAATGTTGGTGGTCTGGGCAGATAGGACTTAAAAATGTCCACAACAGGTGTGCTAAATGTACACCCATTGTGCATAGATGCCAAATAATTACAATCTTCCTCTTTTGAACTGTCAAGCAGGCTTTTATTCCTCAATCCAGAGCATCCATATCTTGACAGAGCAGAGAGAGAGAAAAAATTAAAGCAAGCAGAGGGATGAAAAAAAACTATTATAAAGATGATAAGGATAGTATTAAAGAAACACTTTTTTTTTTGAGAGATAAGCTGTGCTTTATGTGCTTTAGGAATGCTGAAAAACAGCGTAGATTCGTTCAGTGCCATGTCTGAGTCCACTAGATTCCTTCGGTGAGTTCATCAATTGCTCCAGAATCTGTACCTGGATGATATAAGCTTTTAGCAGTACTTCCAAATGAGCCAAGCCCAGTTTGATGAGCTGTTGTCTGGTGTCGACAGGAGGATTTGCCCCTCGGAACACAAACAACAGGTGCTACGTCATAGTCACGCCCATTCCAGAGCAAGCCCCTGATTGGTTACCGTGGCGTGAATGTCAGCAAATTTTTGGATTACCAGACACGGAAGAAGCATCAAGCGTGAGTGATTTACATGTTAAGTCAATGCAAACGTGCGAATAGACATCCGACTGACATCTGATTGACATGCCGCGAATTGAGCGTTTTGCGCATTTGACGCGCTTAACGCTTAAAAATCTGAACTTCTGACATTCGCGCCACGTTAACCAATCAGGAGCTTGCTCTTGTGGGGGAGTGATTATGACGTAGCACCTGTTGTTGGTGTCCCGGGGGAAAATCCTCCTGCCTACACCGACAACAGTTCATCAAACTGGGCTCGGCTCAGTCAGAACCACTGCATGGCAAGCCTGCCCATGACGTGAATCTGCGCCTGTTCTGAAGTGAATTTGACGCGCAAATGAAGCGAGTAAACCTAAACGTTTACGCATCTATTTACGTGCGAATATCGGGATTTATCCGTGCGTTCTGCGTCTGGTGTGAACACAGCATTAGAGTTGAACAATCAAGTTTTACCATTTTTGAATCCATTTATCCATCTGGCAATGGGGTAAGCAAAATAATCGTGTTTTTCCTTTCGACACAAGATTAATTTGCTTATTCCATTGGCAGATTATTTTGTTTGTTTTAAGGAAAAACTCAATTAATTTTGGCATATTATTTCTTAAAACAAAACAATGTGTTTTGCTTGTCTAGAAAATGCTTCTTGATTTAAAAATTTGTTGATATCTGGACTAGAAACAAGACAAAAAATTTAAGTAAGAAAAGCATTTTTTAGCACTGCATTTTACTCTGGGTTATAAAATCCTGCTCCGGATAAGGGTTAGCACTGCATTTTTAGTGTTAACCCTGCATTGCAATGCAAAGTTTGTTCAGTATGAAATGGAGCAGTGTTTGTTTGTTGCTGCTGGACACTTTGCAACAGAGAAAGACAATCAGAAACTGAATAGCAGAGTCATGTAAACAGCATTATTTATTAACCCTAGGTAAAGTATGAGCAGTGTGAAACATGATTACAGATTACCCAGGACCCAGGGGTTTAGGATGACCCAGGCTTACAAATTCACATGTGAAAAGCCCTAATGTAAAACTACAGAAGAGTCGAGCATCCAGCTGTGTGAGTTGTGTTCATCAACTCCTCCAGAAACTGTACCTGGATGATGTAAGCTTTCAGCTGTACTTCCGACTGAGCCTAGCCCAGTTTGATGAGCTGTTGTTCGGTGTCGTCAGGAGGCGTGGTGTAAATGTCCGCTAATTTTCGAGTATGCCAACTTAAGTGAATTTGCGCGGTAATGCGTCAGACACCTAATTTTTGTAAATTGTGTCATTTGCGCCACCTCATTCACGTCCATAGCGCAGCAGGATGTTTTGTGTCTTTGCATTGACTTAACATGTAAATCACTTCATCTGGGTCTGATGTGAATGCACCTTTAGGGCCCTATTTTAACGATCTAGGTGCAAAGTCCAAAGCGTAGGGCGTAAAAGCATTAAGGGCGTTTCAGAATCCACTTTTGTTATTTTAAGGACAAAAAAATCCGCTTTACGTCGCGGTGCATGGTCTATTAGTGTTGAGCTTATTCTCTTAATGAGTTATAGGTGTGTTTTGAGAATAAACCAATCAGAGTCTCATCTCTCATTCCCTTTAAGAGTCAGTTGCATCACACAATGGCGCATTTGCTATTTACATGGCAGACTTTGTAAGTGGAAGAACTGAACACTTCACTAGTGAGAAAACAGTTAAACAGAGCATCTGCAGCAAGAGAATGAGCGAATGAGCATCCTCATTCTTTACTTTCACTTCCACTCTCTTTCGTGGATAAGGCAACGTGTTGTACACAGACATACATTAGCCTACATAATTAATTTCATTTGTTAAGCGCAAAGATTTGTTCCAAAGCTATTTCTAAATTCAGTTTTAATTTCCAGCAAATGAATAAATGAACAGTAATAACAAAGTGTGGTCAAAAATGTGGTTATTTCCAAATACACATGCTATGCCCCATATGGTCCAAAATCTGACAGGTGGCCAAATCTAAGCTTGTTTTTAATAAAACAAATCGGCAGTTTAGAATTATAAGGTTATATCTGACATTTTTGTCAAAATTGAGTTATTGACATATTAAATGACAACGTATTAACATAATGGGATGTTTTTTTTATAAGTTGTTTACATTTTAAGAAGTTTTATTTAAAAAACAAATGTTACACACATACTGTTTGCTATGGAATGCAAAAACTTTGAAGCTCAATATTTCAAAATCATTCAGATTGCAGATAAAACCTTATAATTCCAAGGTGACGAAATATAAATATGCATATAATAAATAATCCTAATGATAATAATAATAACATTATACAAAAGCAAATTGTCATGAATAAACGGAAAAAGCCAGTATCGCTTTCAGTTAAGCTTTCTTTGATTTAAGGGTTACTTACTGCGCTGTGAAAAAAGTGCTTGAAATTATCTAATTTTCTGTATTTTGAGCCTGAGGACTTCTCAAAAATTATATAACTTTTTTTAAGAATTACAAACTTCAGACAAATGAGAAAAGATGGAAATTTACATCTGATATGTCTTATGAATTCAGAGTGGCAATACTTTAAGAAAATGCCACATGTTATATCTTCCCTACTGAATTTAACCAATAGTATTTTTAAAAGCAAACATAGATAGAAAAGTGTAGTGCGACCATATAGTTTAAGCTTGATTGTATCGCTTTTGTGAAACTGTGCTTCTCTAGAGACAAACTCAAGTTCATCACAAGCACAACAATACTTCAAGAGTTCACACTTAGCTGATGATTGATTATAAAGCTTGTTTGGCATGCTGTCCCGGGAAAGAGCCCTGAACTCATAAGATCCTCGAGCCCGGGGCTCCCTCCCGTTTGCAAGGCGAGAGGGGAGTTTGAGCTCAGGTAAATCTCGAGAACTCCCCTGCTGTAGTAGCTAATGAACAGATAGTCATTGCTTATAAGATATAACTTCTTACTAGGAGCATGTCTATGCTGCCAATTTAGATTAGTCAATTAACTTAAGTTGCATGTTTTCGGACGGTGGGAGGAAACCAGGGAACCCGGAGGAAACCAACGTGAACACGGGGAGAACATGTAAACTCCACACAGAAATGTTGGCTGGCTTGGTAAGGACTAGAACCAGTGACTTTCTTGCTGTGAGGCAACAGTGCTAACCACTGGGCCACCGTGCCACCCATCTAGGAAAGGAGGAAGAGTAGGGGTGGAAGGGGGGATTCTTCAAAACGAAGATAGCTGTGATTTGGAACCTAGGGTATTTATAGTGGCTTAGGAATCGTCTGATTGGTGAGTCACGAATTGAATAATGCGGGGCCGGCTGCAAGCAATCATAAGCACGTGATTCTCTCGAAATTAGTTTATAAATAAACTTCACAAAGTGAGCTAATGAGCAAACTGATCATGCCAGAAAAGTTGCCCAAATAGAAATAGATAGGTGAGAATTATTATTTTTTGGTTACAAATGAAGTATCAAAGTAAAAACTGAAAATATCAAAAGAAGTGGCTCAGAAGAAGGCAAAATATGGAAACTAATGTGTTCAGTTGTGTATCATAAAACTCAACATTTATTATGCCTTTTAGTTGTTGAAATTATCTTTGGCAGATACAGCATGAAACCTCTAATGGCGGATGACTGCCTCTCACTCAGGGCTGTCTATGCTAATCAGGGAGATATTGTCATTAATGGGTAGGTCGTTCCCCCCCGATGACATGTACAAAGGGAAAATGTCAGTCTAAGGGTTTCTGCAGACTGTTTTTATGAAGTGTGATTATAAAAACTATAATTAATTTATCTTAAACCATTAGAGGCTGGCTATGTTCATTCACACACTGTTGCCACACAACTTATATTAAAAAATCCCCATATGACTGTAAAGCTGTACTCTGACTTTCCCCAAATGTGTGCATATTTAATTCTAACATTGTTGTTTATCAAAAATACAAAACACAAAAGAGTTCTGAGTATTTCTGCATTGAATGATCATAAGGGTCATATTTACCAGATGCGTTTCAGCATCTGAACTTTTTCCTGTCTTTGTTTCCTAGCAATTTAGTGATTTTCTGAAAATAGATCTTTCTGATAGCAAAAAACTTTTCAAAACATCTCTTTCAAAACAAAGTATTTGACTGACTGATTGGTTAATTGATTGATTGATTAATTGATTGGTTGGTTGGTTAATTGGTTTGTCTGTAAAATGGTTAATTAGTTGGTTGGTTGATTGGTAAATTAGATGATTGTTTAATTGGTTGGTTTGTTTGTTAATTGGTTGGTTGGTTGATTGATTAATATGTAGATTGGTAAATTGGTTAATCAGTTGATTGGTTGGATACTTTGTTGGTTGGTTGGTTAATTGGTTGGTTGGTTGATTTGTAAATTGTATGATTGGTTAATTGGTTGGTTGGTTGTTGAATAATTTATTAGTTGGTTGGTTGATTAATTGATTGGTTGGTTGGTTGGTTAATTGGTTGGTTGGTTGGTTAATTGGTTAAACAGTTGATTGGTTGAATAATTTGTTGGTTGGTTGGTTGATTGGTTTAATTTATTGGTTGGTTAATTAACTGATTGCTTGGTTGATTAATTAGTTAGTTTGTTAAATGGTTGGTTTAATTGGATAATTGGTTGGTTAATTGGTTAGTTGTTTTTTGGGTTGATTGGTTGGTTGGAGGCATCAAGGTGGCACAGTGGGTAGCACAATCGCCTCATGGCAAGAAGGTCACTGGTTCGAGATGGCTGGGTCAGTTGCCATTTCTGTGATGAGAAAACATATGCTGGATAAGTTGAAGGTTCATTCCGCTGTGGCGATCCCAGATTAATAAAGGGACTAAGCTGAAAATAAATGTATGAATGAATGAATGGTTGGTTGGATGAATGATTGTCCATAACATGAGAGTAATTAGGATGTAGTGTTATAGTTATGTGTTATAGTTATAGGATGCAGTGTGATATTTTGGACTAATTTCACTTTTTTTACTGTCGGGCGTCACAGTGGTGCAGTGGGTAGCACAATCGCCTCATAGCAAGAAGGTTGTTGGTTCGACCCTCAGCTGGGTCAGTTGGCATTTCTGTGTGGAGTTAGCAGGTTCTCCCCGTGTTCACGTGGGTTTCCTCCGGATGCACCAGTTTCCCCCACAAGTTCAAAGACATGCGGTATAGGTGAATTGGGTAAGCTCAATTTACCGTCGTGTAAGTGTGTGAATGCGTGTGTATGGATGTTTCCCAGTGATGCGTTGCAGCTGGAAGGACATCCGCTACGTAAAACATGCTGGATAAGTTGGCGGTTCATTCCGCAGTGGCAACCCCAGATTAATGAAGAGACTAAGCTGAAAAGAAAATGAATGACTGATTGAATGAATGATTTAGGGCTGTCCCCGCTCAGAAGGGCTGAAAAGGAATGGCATTTTGTAGCATTGTAAAGACATGCTACAATAATAAGTGTTCAAATTTGACATCAATAACTTCCAATGAACCCAATAGAAAGGATGGAGTGATGGAATGGTCACACAGTTTGGATTTCTTTCTCGACATTATTAGCAGGTGAATTTAGCAGGTCCACTAAATAAAGAGCTCTCACTGAGGGCGTGTGTCCACCGAAGTGATTTTTGTGCTCCAGAAACATGAGAGTTCCCTATGTGTTTCTGCAGTGTAAAAACGCTTCATTGTATACACGCCCTGACTGCGCCACTTCCTTTGTATTGTCTTCCCACGACTATAACTAACCAATAAAAAAAAACTTATTCGACAAATCCTGTTCTGGTCAACTACATCGACTAGTCGACAATTAGGGGGCAGTTCTAATTATATTTGAGATATTCTAAAAAAAATGACGTTTGCTGTTTGTTCAAACTACTTATTTAAAATTAGCTGAAACAACACAATTCTTGAGTTTTTTGGGGGAACAACTTAATTGTTTTATGTTCAATTAACTTTGTAAAAACTAATAAGTTAAATGTTTTCCCAACATAAATTAATTGTGTGAAACCCAGTGTAATAGATGATTCACTTTTTTATAAGAATAGGGGGCTTAATGAAATTGAAAAGGACTGATTGCTGCAGCACCGTTTGCCAAAGCTTGCAATTAGTTTTCACATTAATAACAAGGCATTTTCTGTCTTCTGTGGCTGAAATAAATGAACAGTAGGTGCAAGGGTAGAATATTATAAGCAATCCCAGTGTGCTCAGTGGTTGAGAATAGCTCTGCTGTAATTGCAGATATCAAGGGTGCCTTTGAAGTACATAGAAACATTTACATCAACAAATGACCTAAAAAGATCCATCTGAGAAGGTCAAGTTGCGCTTCCTGGATTCCAAAGAGGAAACATGGTCTTTGCATTAGTGAACTGTCATCGTCTCTGCTCAGAATGTGCAAACAGAGACTCTAAGTGCTCAGCGGTTCAAACGGACAAATTTATCACTTTTATTCAGCCGGTTTTAATAAGTACTATCTGTGATGCTTTAAAGCTGGGAAGGATTAATGACTTTTGCAATGCATATGCACTTTTAAGCTAAGAGGAGGAAACTTGTGTGTCACTGTAGAAGTTACTGCACAGACGTCAAGCTTGACAGAGTTGTTACTTTTATACTGTAACTCATAGTGAGTCATAGTGTTGATACTAAAGTGTTACTGTAATTAGCTTGCTGGGTTAAGTATATTTTGTTTTGTTTGGTAAAATTTTAAATCAGTTTGATTTATTCTTGATTTACTTGACATCTTGTTTAATGATTACCAGCGAACAAGTAGTTGCAGATAGCTGGAGAACTACAATTCTGCCACGGAACCAAACTACAACTCCCAGAAGTCATTGCTCCAATCTCTTCTGCCACAACTGCATGATAACTTGAGTTATGTATACACCACACATTCACACAAACTTGGCTGAGTCTTGTTTCTGAGCACCATGTAAGTGATATCCTTGTCTTGCCTCCCGTGTTTTTGACCTTTTCCTTGTTTTAACGTTTATTTAAATTTTTTGACTTTGCAATTCTTTCCTGTATGCTCCTGATTTGATTGTTACCTGCTTGACTATTCTTGTTAATAATAGTGGTGGGCAAAGCGAGGCTTTATGAAACACTGAAACAGTGAGAGCAAATGTGTCGAAGCTTCGAATCGTTTCAAAACTCCTCTCTACAGTGACACCTAGTGGTCATTCTTTTAATGTATTGCTCTGGAACAGCTTTAGCAAAGAAACAGTTACACAAGTTGAGGTATTATAGCCCATGTTGTAGAGTTGTGGTTATAAGTGGTCAGAGTTCTAGACTAGCATGCCAAGATAATGGGTTCAAATCCAGGGTAATGCAGCTATAGATGTTAGTTTTTTAAATGCTCTGTTCTTGTAATGTGTTTTGTTTTAACATTGGATGTCCGAACGAACACTTTGTGAATAAATATGTCTTGTTTTGGTCATAAAAAGACATTATTTAAATTAAAATTTATATTTATTAAAATAGTCATAATTTCAGAGTATTTGTCAGGATTCGAACTCTGGACATTTGCAGTACAGTTATGCTAAGTTCAGACTGCATGATTTTCAAAGTAATCGTGTCACAGATGTTTTCACACTGCATGACTATCTGGGCTAGCATTCTGTCGGTGCTGTGTTTACACTGTAGGATGGATTGGCGACAGGAGAGTTCACACTGCATGACTTTAAAAAAGGAAGAATTACAGACTTTGTCCAAACTATGTCTCACAACAAAACAAACGTGAGAAGTGACATAGAAACAATGCGAGGTCACATAATATATATTTTTGGTTATTAACTACATAATGTAAACAGAAGGCTTTAGCTTTAGAAACTTGTGTTGCTTACCTGGCTTTTGAAGAGAATTACCAAACAATCTCTCCTCAACATTTTTTTGTTTTGCTTTTCGACCTGATTGTGATATTGATCAGATGACACGTCAAACAGACACGGTGCTCCTGCACATGCATTTACACTAGTTTTTCCTCCATTTCTTGGGTCCAAATAAACTGAAAATGACCGCTTTTAACTTTTCCTTCAACCTCCCGCTGGCCTGCAGGTACCCGTACAAGTGGATGCTGCACTTTCATTGGCTGTAGGTGATCGCGGATGTTATTTTCAATCAGAACTCATTTCACACGGCATGATTCGAATCGGCGACAGATCGAGATATTTAGCACACCAAACATCTCACGGGATAGTTCATAGTGTGTGATTGTCACTTGCGTGAACGAGCACCGATTTACCTGTGATTTCAGGCAGTCTGAACTCGGCATTACTTTGTGCACAGGCACGGTTTACTAGGCTACATAAAAAATAAAAATCTCTTTCAAATGCAGATTCGCCAGATCTCGAAACACTTCTGAAATGGCAGATGATTTGAGTTACATGACCTGGAGTTTCAAAACAATTTAGTCACATGAGCTGGGTATTTCAAATCATCTTATGCCGAGTTCAGACTGCACGATTTTAGCCCTGATTTTGACTCGCCGACAAGAAATCACAGACAAATCGGTGCTCATTCACGTGAGTGACAATCACACAATACGAACAATTAAGGACGCGATATGAGAGAATCGCAGATGAGTCGCCGATGCCGGTGAGATATTTGATTCAAATCATGCTGTGTGAAATGAGTTCTGATTGAAAATTACATCTGCGATCACCTACAGCCAATGAGAGAGCAGCATTCACTAGTACGGGTACCTGCAGGCCAGCGGGAGGCTGGGGGAGAAGTTAAAAGCACTCATTTTCAGTTTATTTGGACCCAAGAAATGGAGGAAAAACTAGTGTAAATTTGAAGGAGCACTGTGTCTGTTTGACATGTCATCTGATCAATATCACAATCAGGTCGAAAAGTACAAATAAAGTTGAGGAGAGATTGCTAACTCTCTTCAAAAGCCAGGTGAGCAACATAAGTACATTTTCTAAAGATAAAAGCCTTCTTTTTCCATTATGTACTATTATGTAGTTAATAACAAAATATATAGTTTGTGACCTCCATTCGTTTTAATGTCACTTCTCGCGTTTGTTTGGTTGTGAGACATAGTTTAGACAAAGTTGTCGGTGACTCTTTCTATTAAAGTCATGCAATGTGAACTCTCCTGTCGCCGATCCATCCTACAATGTAAACACAGCACCGACAGAACACTAGCCCATATAGTCATGCAGTGTGAAAACATCCGTGACACGACTACTTTGAAAATCATGCAGTCTGAACTCGGCATTAGTCACATGACCTGGGTGTTTTGGACCATGCTTCGTTGCAGTCTTTTTTAGACACTTGAGCTTTGGGATCTCGACACTGTGTCGACCGTCAGTTTCACGTCAGCCGTCCCTAAGTTATAAACTGCATGTGGATCATCACCTCTGTTATCCCAGACCCTAACATGACAAAATGTGTACATACAAAACATTTTTTGTTTTATTGTTAATTAACTTGCTTTAATTTAAATGCTAATACCATATTTATTCACAAATTAAGTAGTTATAAATAAATAAATAATTAAAAAAATAAACTAATACATAAATAATTAGATGATTGCACTTAAAAATATGTAAAAATATATAATGATAATAATAATAAAAATAATAATAATAATAATTATTATTATTATTCATTCATTTTCTTTTTGGCTTAGTCTCTTTATTAATCAGGGGTCGTCACAGCAGAATGAACCGCCAACTTATCCAGCCTATGTTTTATGCAGTGTATGCCCTTCTAGCTGCAACCATCACTGGGAAACACCCATACACTCACTTCACACACATACACTACAGACTCTTTAGCTCACCCAATTCACCTATAGTGCATGTCTTTGGACAAAAAGACAGTGGAAACTTGAGAACCAGGAGGAAACCCACGCAAGCACGAGGAGAACATGCAAACTCCACACAGAAATGCCAAATGACCCAGCCGAGGCTCGAACCAGTGACCAGTAAACCAGCGCTACCCACTGCACCACCGTGTCGCTTGTTATTATTATTATTATTATAAACTGCTTATGCAAATGTGTATGATTGCATGTATTTATTCATTTATTTATTACAACAAATTTTGATTACACAATATCTGCTCAAATATTGCAATGCAAATTAAAAAAATGTATTATTATTATTATTATTATTATTGATGTGTTGTTTTTGTTACTGCTACTACTACTACTACTAATATTAATAATTTAAATCATGTGCCATTCATTAACTTTAGATTTAGCATTTTAAATAACAAATAGAATACATAAATGCACTTGAAAAATTACTATTCATTGATCTAAATACTTATTAAATGTCATAAATTTAATTTATACACTGCAAAAAATAGATTTCTTACTTAGATTTTTTTGTCTTGCTTCTAGTCCAAATATCTAAAAATTCTTAAATCAAGAAGAATTTTCTAGACAAGCAAAACATATTGTTTTGTTTTCAGAAATAATATGCCAAAATTAAGTGAGTTTATCCTTAAAACAAGCAAAATAATCTGCCAATGGGGTAAGCAAAATAATCTTATGTCAAAAGGAAAAACACTAACCCTACTAACTGCTTACAAAAGACACTAACTGCTTACCTCATTGGCAGATTATTTAGCTTGTTTTAAGGAAAAAACTTACTTAATATTGGCATATTAATTCTGAAAACATAACAATATGTTTTGTTTGCCTAGAAAATGCTTCTTGATATAATAATTTTTAGATATTTAGACTAGAAACAAGACAAAAAATCAATTAAGAAAAGCATTTTTGCAGTGTAAGCACTACTGTATAATATAATACAACATTTATTGTGCAATATAAGGGTCAGTGTTTTCACATTGCCAAGTTTTGTTTTTTTCTGTCCGCAATATATTCATTATTTTATTGACCTGACTTTTTCATAAACATCTCTTTTTTTCTTCGTTCATGAGGCCATATGTTTGTTACGTAACAAATCTCAGCTGCTGATGTCAATTTGCACAACAATCTAATCACAAGCTGTGAATTATAAGCTGCAGCGCGAGGCAAAATCTGTAGTAATTACAGATCACACACGAGACGATATAGCAAATTTTATACATCCACTAGACTTTGCGTGATGGCTCTCTTTCTGACTTCTAAACATGAATAATACTGTAATTTAATAATGCTTCAATAGCACCATCTGCAAACAATAACCCACAGGTGTTTATCTTTCAAACTGCCAGCAACTTTGGCTTAAACCGGCCACGTTTCCATATCCCTGTACGTTTGTGTGCAAGTACATTTTCAAAATGAGTGGCAAAGTCATCATTCTTGAACTGGAAGTTTCCTGCATCTGCTTCATTAGTGAGTTTTTTAAACTGATCTTGTTGCCAGTCAACAAAGCAAGGGCATTATATCACCGTCTCAGACCTGCGCGCTTTCCTGACAAGCAATTAACTGAATATTGTGTTGTCTGAGTGGAAGTTGGGAGGTGTTATGAAGCAATGCTCCAAAACAGCCCTCAAATATTTTGCCTGTCAATCAACCGCTGTATGTATGAATACATTATCCGTGAATGTGTACTGCACTTATTTGCTGGCTTGTCATTCAAATACTGTTTGATAGAATTTTAATGTTTAACCTACAGTTGCAATCAGAATTATTGAACCCCCTTTGAATTGTTTTTCTTTTTTAAATATTTCCCAAATGATGTTTAACAGAACAAGGACATTTTCACAGTATTTCTGATATTTTTTTCTTCTGGAGAAAGTCTTATTTGTTTTATTTTGGCTAGAATAAAAGCAGTTTTAAATTTTTAAAACCCATTTTAAGCTCAAAATTATTAGCCCCTTTAAGCTATTTATTTTTTCTATAGTCAACAGAACAAACCATCATTATACAATAACTTGCCTACATACTCTAACCTGCCTAGTTAACCTAATTAACCTAGTTAAGCCTTTAAATGTCACTTTAAGCTGTATAGAAGTGTCTTGAAAAATATCTAGCCAAATATTATTTACTGTCATCATGTCAAAGATAAAATAAATCAGTTATTAGAGATGAGTTATTAAAACTATATTATGTTTAGAAATGTGTTAAAAAATCTTCTCTCCGTTTAACATAAATTGGGGAAAAAATAAACAGGGGGGCCAATAAATCAGGGGGTTGAATAATTCTGATTGCAACTGTAAGTGACCTCATGATTATTATTTTTATTAGTATTTCCACAATTATACATACATAATATACACTCACCGGCCACTATATTGGGTACACCTGTCCAACTGCTCGTTAACACAAATTTCAAATCAGCCACATGGCAGCAACTCAATGCATTCAGGCATGTAGACATGCTCAAGATGATCTGCTGCAGTTCAAACAAGCAATAGAATAAGAAGAAAGGTGAATTAATTGACTTTGAATGTGGCATGGTTGTTGGTGCCAGACTGACTGGTCTGAGCATTTCAGAAACTGCTGATCTACTTAGATGTTCATGCACAACCATCTCTAGGGTTTATAGAGAATGGTCCAAAAAAGATATCCAGGGAGCAGCAGTTCTTTGGGTGCAAATGCCTTGTTGATGCTTGAGGTCAGGAGAGAATGGCCAGGTTCGAGCTGATAGAAAGGCAACAGTAACTCAAATAACCACTCATTACAACCGAGGTATGCAGAAAAGCATCTTTAAACGGACAACACATTCAACCTTGAGGCGGATGGGGTACAGTAGAAGACCACACCAAGTGCCACTCCTGTCAGCTAAGAACAGAAAACTGAGGCTAAATTTCACACAGGCTCACCTAATTTGAACAATAGAAGATTGGAAAAACGTTGTCTGGTCTGATGAGTCTCGGTTACTGCTGCAACATTAGGACAGTAGGGTCAGAATTTGGCATCAACAACATGAAAGCATGGATCTATCCTGCCTTGTATCAACCGTTCAGGCTGGTGGTGGTGGTGTAATGGTGTGGGGGGTATTTTCTTAGCACACTTGGACCCATTAGTACCAATTGAGCATCGTGTCAATGCCACAGCCTACCTGAGTATAGTTGCTGACCATCCCTTTATGACCACAGTGTACACATCTTCTGATAGTTACTTCCAGCAGGATAACGCACCATGTCATAAAGCGCCAATCATCTCAGACTAGTTTCTTGAACATGACAATGAGTTCACGGTACTCAAATGGCCTCCACAGTCACCAGCTCTCAATCCAATAAAGCACCTTTGGGATGTGGTGAAACTGGAGATTCGCTTCATGGATGTGCAGCCGACAAATCTGCAGCAACTGCGTGATGATATGATGTTGAATCTATGCCACAAAGGGTTCAGGCAGTTCTGAAGGCAAAAGGGGGTCCAATCCGGTACTAGTAAGGTGTACCTAATAAAGTGGCTGGTGAGTGAGTGAGAAACACACTGGGTTTTTTAGCACTTTTGAATTTATTCAGCCAATCTCCCGGTCTGTTGAGAGCAGTTTTTAACTTAGCTTAGCATAAATCATTGCATTGGATTAGACCATTAGCATCTCACTTAACGATGACCAAAGACAGATAATTTTCCTATTTAAAGCTGAATATATGGCTTATTGTTAAACAATATTCTGAAATGTTATTTCAATTCAGAGCAAATGTTTTATATGTGAAAATGTATATTCAAATATGGTTTAAATATAACTTTTCAGCATTCAATACTCCAGCATTTAGTGTTAAATCATTCAGAACTCTTTCAAATATAATTATGTCCATTTATTCATTTTCTTTTCGGCTTAGTCCTTTCATTATTCAGGGGTCACCACAGCGGAATGAAACGCCAACTTATCCAGCATATGTTTTAAGCAGCGGATGCCTATCCAGCCACAACCCAACACTGGGAAACACCCATACACACTCTTTCACACATACTTTGGCCAATTTAGCTTATTCAATTCACCTTTTAAACTACTTATTTAACTACCTGTTTAAACTACTTATTTAAAATGAGTTGAAAAAACACAATTCTTAAGGTTTTTTATGGGACAACTCAATTGAATTATGTTCAATTCACTTAAATTTGTAAAAAAATATTATTAAGTTATCTTAATCGATTATCTTAACTTAATCGATTTGTGTTGTGACAACATGAAGGAATTGTATGGAATCCATCTTTTTTTTTTTTTACAGTTTATAGTACATTTACATTTTCAGAAATAAAGGTACACAAGCTGTCACTTGTATCTATTCAAAAGGTAAACATTTGTACTTAAAGGGTTCATATTGGTACCTCAAAAGTATATATTAGTACGTAAAAAAATTAAGAGGAACACTTTTGTACTTTTAGGTACTAATATGTAACCTTGAGGTATTACAGTTTTTCTCTATTGGTTTGGCTCAGTCCTTGAAACAGGAGTTACATTCTCAATGTTCTTACAGTTCAGCACAACACTATAGCTCACTTGCAAAAGCTCATATCTTTCCCAAAACTGTTTGTATATGTCAAAACTAAATTTTCTTCTCATTTAAACAGTCAGTGCTCCCAAAATCATTTGTCCCTTTGTCATTGTGTAAGCACTGCAAGTAAAAATGTTTAGATGTTTTGTCACTATGATAGAGGACTATTGGAATATCCCTCATGTCGACCTTTCAGTCTTTGCCTAGATTTTGAAAATGGTTACTAAACATTTTTTTTTTTTTGTCTTTTGACAGAATGCAATTGTGTAAAAAAAAAAAATAAAATCATACTAAATTGTAGGAATAAGATCATACAAATTCATTTGAATTAGCCACTAAATCAAAAAGTTATGAATTGCCGTGAGATAATGTTTAGGTTAGGAGTAGCCTCCAAGGTTTGACATCATACTGTACATTGCACTCACACTGCCAATGAAATTGTAACTATTATCAATCACACACATAAAGTAATTAACATACATCAGAATAAAAAAGTGCAGCATAATATAATGTAATATAAACACACAAACAATAAACAATGAAAATGATATACAGTGCTTGATTAGTCATTTGAGATGTGTGAAATTCCTCCTTTGTTAGTCAAGTTTTAGTTTCACCTGTCAGTTGCTGTAATAAATGTATCAAATGTTCCACAGATTCATATATGATATTCATGGTATTACGTTCTTGACTAATTTTGAAAATTTAACAGACTTTTGTGCATGTCATGACTTATACTATGAAATGACGCTGACACATTTTGGAGCGAACAACCATTGAACTGAGAATCAACAATCAGTTTAGATCAACTAAATCTATTCACTTGGAAAATGTGCTAAATGTAGGCTAGATGTACTTAGACATTTGCTATTTGATGAAATGAATAAGAAAAGTAAATTATTTTGTGAACAATTGCCAAGTGGTTTGGAGGTTTGTCCATGTTGTTTTGAGTATGTAATTCCAGTTTCAACAAATGAGCCAAACCAATGGAGAAAAACTGTAATATGGACCTTGTAGGTACAAATTTGTACCCTTTTGAAAAGGTTCCACCCCAGTGTCAGCTCGCGTACCTTTATTTCTGAGAGTGGACTACTCTCACTTTTTACACTTTACACTTTTTACACTCACTTTTTAAAAAGGTAAAGTCACCTAATCGCTTTAAAAGCAATTTGTTGCTGCAAGACACATGCATGTTTTATGTGAATTTGCATATATTCATTCATTCATTCATTCATTCAATCACTGGTTTTGTTTCCATGCGTGACTGTAATTTGTGAACATTGGCTTCTATAGAATATGTGTTATTGTACTCCCATTCTAGAATAATATAAAGGGATACACAGGGGTACGTAGTGACATTTATAAATGAGTGGACACTTTATCTTTGAGGTTCAAATTAATTTTTGCTTCACTTTTAAATAGAAGATGCATTCTGTGTTAAGATGAGGTAGTGCTGGAAGTAGCATGGCTGGTTGTAGACGTGCTGCTTTTTAGTAGATTGGAAATCTGAATTTGAAAAGCGCTTCTGAAAGTCTGCATGCATTCCTGCTTTATTTGTGTAGTTATGGATTTGAGGAAAAATACATCTCTTTTGGAAATCACTTGAGTTTTTTGAGAGGTGTTGCATTGCTGGAAATCATAACAGAGTAATCAAAATTCTTGCTTTACTGCACTGTTTGTGGGTTTAATATTTATAAAACCTGTGATGAAAAAAAAAAACAATGAACATTAACACATACTGTTTTTAACCCTTTTTCATGCAATGTACCAGCGTATTAGTTTAATAATAAAATTATTATTTTAATTATTAAGGTTATGGTCTAATTTTATCTATGCACGTGTAGAGGGAGCGTTTGCACTATAATACTAAATAATAAACAACTGAAATATAATATAATATAATATAATATAATATAATATAATATAATATAA
>CAIGQZ010001206.1:7854776-7877768 GCA_903798205.1 Danio tinwini
TATATTGGTTTTATGGACAAATTTGACCAGCCTAGTGGTAATCTTCATTGATTGCACATTCCACCAGTATGAGCAGAGAGTAAAGGTTGAACTAATAATTAGCAGAGTAAGAGCATAGTTTTGCTTAAAATAGTCTATGTACATTATATTATGGGTAATTATATCAGGGCTCAAAAGACGACTAATTTTTGGTGCGCATATTGCTGGTGCATCTGTGACCAAAACAGAAAGTCTTTGGGACATATCAAGAGCCACAGTATCCAGGCTAATGTCAGCAGCAGTAACTATGGATGAAAGAGGAAGCTATCTGGAAGGGATATCGATGTCTGAAAGGGGTCTCGGATTCAACAGGCTAATTTGAAAACGTAGCCCTATATACAGGAGATAGCGATTTATGTAGCCAGAGAAACGTATGGCTTCATTTAATCTTTAAAACAAACGCTACAGGGCGATATGACACTGGTCCTTTTCTGGCTCACCAGCTGGCCCCTTACCTTCATATGGACAGCTTTTTTGCTGTTACCTGTTTGTTCAGTGGCTTGCTGCGTACGTTGGAGGATTTTAGAAGCTAGAGTGGAGTTGACTGTGAGGACGGGGTTTGAGTCCAGCGGAAAATGGTTCTAGAAGAAAGGTTAGACAAATACAAAAGCCAAACAAACAAACAAACAAGTAAAAAACAGCATGAGAATGTGGTAAAATCTGAAAATGTGCTAGTTTTTTTTTCTGCATTGCTTTTGAAAACACTATTGGTTGGATTTAGGGAAGTGGGTGGGCACTGATCAATCAGTGCTTTTTAAAACACTATTGGTTGGGGTTAGGGAAAGAGGTGGGTTGGGATATCGGTCGGTCGGTCAGTCACTCAGTCGACAGCGGCCTTTGGTGGATTTACGCAAGACGGTAGGTGCAAATAGCACTCGCAAGAGAAATTTGAGATCTCAAAAGTGTACATAGCGGCCTCGGGTGGATTCGCAAAAATAAAAACTGCAAAAAACGTAGCTCTTGGGACATATTTGGCACTCTCCAGAAATGTTTATTAGAGTTCATAATCAAAATGAGTTGGGTTGGTTGGATTGTTTATCCAAACAACATAAAACCACAGCTATCCAACTTACTGCAGAATTAAATGTGCACCTCAACTCTCCTGTTTCCACCAAAACTGTTAGTCAGGAGCTCCAAAACGTCATGGCTATAGCTAAACATTTGGAGTAAAAACAGAAATGACCACAAACCTGAAATTTGGTCTGATTCTAAGAATATAATTTCACAGTTTATGAAGGCTGGCAAAACTGCACAGCGTATGTCACGGTTGTGGATCTATCTGTTCTTCTTGCATGTGTGTGTGTATATATATGTTCAGTGTTTTGTAGACAGCGCTATCAGTCCGTTGTTTGTTACAATGATATAGGAGACCCAAATGCAAGTGAATGCAAGATGATTTATTAAAGAGTCACAATTGGTATAGATCTCACCAGATATAGTGTGGAGCAAGGGTGCTCACACCAGGAATTCAACACACTAAACAGTGGTAATAGTTCATCTGAGAAACAGAGCCGAAGTGAAGTCTCTCACTGATATCTCACCAGATGTCGAGGGAAGGGTAAGGTAGAACTATGGAGCAACTCTCAAGGAAATCGTCACGTTTACCAGCGGTAAAGTTCATCAGAGTAGCGATTTGGGATGAAGTCTCTCACTGATATAGTTGTCAGCAGTGCAGGCAGTAACAACATCAATAAAACGGAGACGTGCATAAGGTCCAAATATAACAGACTCATGGCGAAACACCACCACAAGATCGAGCGAGAGCACCTAAGAGGAAGCAGACACAGGAGTGAACAAACAACAGACTGATAACGCTATCTACAAAACACTAAACATATATATGCGCGCGGTAAAGCACAACAGGTGCGACTGATAGAAAACAGCTAAGTGATATGAGTGGTAACAAGACACGTGACAACCCAGCTGATGAATGTAAACACAGACACACACACACACACACACACACACACACACCACGCGGTAAAGATAAACCCAAACAAACACACCCACTTCCCACACACACACATGCAAGAAGAACAGATAGATCCACAACCATGACAGCGATACTCGGCCATAGTAACCTTGGATTCATATTCTGTTATTTTATTGTTTTCAAAAAAGTTACTGATGTTGCACACCTGTGTCTTGTTTTACCCCTCATTGCCTAGTTTATGCTAGCCATGGCTTTGGTTCTCTTTTTGTTTAGTGCTGTTTTCGGTTTGTGTATGAAGCATCTGTAAAAAAATAAATAAATTAATACAAATCTGTCAGTGGGAGTGCGAGTAAAGCCCTGCTTACACTGTGAGATTTCAGCCATGTTTTTTCATCTCAAATCCTAAAAGATTCCTGAAATCCTAGGCTAAAATCAGGGATCTTTGATCGTTGGTTTTTTACATGTTCACAGACAGCCATTTAATGCTCGTTGTGATCAGATTTTTCCTTCAATGAAGTTCTGGCAGTATCAGAAGATTTCATACACTTTCCTGCAGTGTGACAACAGCAGAACCAAAAGGCGCGCCGAACCTGATGACGCAATCCATGCGACAATTTAAATAACCACTGGGAAATGTAAAAAAAAAATCTTCCTGGTTTTATTATTGCAGTGTGCTGTGTGCAAAATTGTAGCTACAGATTGTTTACGGTTGCTGTGAGGAATCATTTTAGAATGTGGCATAGTAAAAGTGTCACGAATTGATGACGTTTGCTCAGTAGCTCACCACGTACATCAGTGTAATTGAGATGCAGAGAGGAGTTGACCATGACTACCGGGTTTGAGTCCAGTGAAGATTGGTTCCAGAAAGCAGGTAAAACAAAAACAAAGGGCACAAAATAGAATAAACAAGTAAATAACAGGTTGCGAACATGGTAAGATCTGAGAATGTGGTAAAAATCAGGCGGCTTTTCTTTTTCTGCATTGATTTTGAAAACACTGTAGGTTAGGTTTAGGGAAGGGGTGATTGGGTCAATCGATACTTTTGAAAACACTGTCGGTTGGGTTTTGGGAAGGGGGTGGGTGGGCAGTATCGGTCAGTCAATCAGTAAGTCAACAGATTTATGCGAGAACAGCAGGTGCAAATGGCACTTGCGAGAGAGATTTGAGATCTCAAAAAAGCTAACATAGCTGCTTCTGGTGGATTCACGAAAACAAAAACTGCAAAAAAAAAAAAACATACCTCCTGGGATGTATTTTTATGATCTCCAGAAATGTATATAGGGGTACTTATCAATAATGAGCCTGGGTTGCCTCTTGATTACGGTTTTGGGAATTAAAAAAAAACCCAATTAGATCCACCTTGTTTCGCCTTTTAAAGCTTCAAACAAGATAAGCACCCTTTCACCCAAACACGCCTTGAAACATGATGACCCCAAATATAACTCTACAAATTAATAGACAACAAACTATCAAAGCTAGTGTCGACTTCCAAATGAATCTGAACTAGGGCTGTGAATTGAATGCTTTCATTTAGTGCAATTAATCACAATTATATGCATTTGACCTCAGCGCTTTTCATATATAATTGTTGGTTTGTTTGTCTGTGTCTACTGTGATTGTTTTGTGCAGGCGCCGCTGTAATCGTTGATGAATTCCTGCCATTGGACATTTATTACAGTCATCAGCACAATGTAAATACTGTGATTCTGTGATTGCAATCCGTAATTAAGCCTATTTGGTTCTTGTCTCCGTCTCTTTTAAAGGAAGTTCAGTGAACATGGGCAAGGTTAACAGCTTTTTGTGATTGCGATTACACCGTTATAACCCGATAAGGTAGTCCTGAGGGCTGTGCTCCCCATACTGCCCCGTAAATAACATCTTTTCCATGAGGGCGGAATTATCCGACTCCCGATAGGCTCCAGACAGGCTGAATAAACAGCTGCTTGATAAGAAACCTCATTTAAACGCCTGTCTTTCTGCAGCGTACAGTTGGGGTGCTTCCCATTTCGGAAAGGCTTTAATCCAGATCAAACGTGCCAGGGTGCTGGGAACACTAGAAACCCAAGGGAGTGCAGTCGTTTTATCCCACCAATTTATTTTAAGATGATAACTTTGGTTGTTGAAGAAGGAAACAGCTGAAAACTGTTGCACTTTAACAGATCATCCATGAAAAAATGAAAGACTCCACAAAGCAATTTATTTATGTTTTGGTCACAAGCACAAACTACTGCTTGAAAAAGGGTTTATCTTTAGTTTTTTAAGTCTGTTCACATTCAAACAGAAAGGAAGAAGCCCAGGCGACACTCCATTTGTACGCATTTCAATGCTAATTGGATTCAATTAACCTCAGCGCTTTGGGCAGACTTACGCAGACTGTCTGAATTGGTTCAGTTAATAATCACTCAGTTTTGGACAAATATGAAGGTGGGATGGGAAGACTCACATGATTAATAAGACAGATGGAATGTTTTAGCAGCAATTAAATTCCATTCAGGTCACCACACACGCGGGGAGGATGGACACGGTAGGCTGACCTGATGCAAATGAGGTGTGACTGGTTTGACAGACGGTGGTAGACATCAACTCAAACATGCGCCGACATACAGTCCTGTCTTCCCGGCCAAACGCAGTGCTTTATTGCACTTGTGGCATATTTTGATCAAATAATTGATTGATGGACATCTCAGAAACGTCATATGTACATCAGACTTCATTTATTTGATCAACGTACAATACATTGCAATACAATTAGCTTGTATTCAGTTGTTATTACAATTTTAATACATTAATATATATTCTGTAGAACTTCTTGCAATTATTGAAGGACATTACATTGCATTGTGTTTCATAGAATGGATATTTCTGACATTCTGACTCATATTCCATTAGAAGATCTCTATGTAGTGCGTGAAAAGTGTTATGAATAAGCGATTTAAAAATTTTCTGCAGGCATCTGTCAAATGGGCATCATATCACGGCCTCCCAAATTTTTGTTATTAGCCTGTGAAGTCCTTCACCATCTCGAGGTTGATTACTGATGCCAGACAATCAGCCTTGGATTTCTCATTTCATCATATCATGATATATGAACACTTGTGGTTTAAAATGAGTAAATCAAATATACCAAAAAACAAAACAAAACAAAATAACACCCTCAAATAAACCTCATAACTGACATCCAACTGAAATATAGTCACGTCCTTTATGTCAGAAACTCGAATTTCAATTTAGCTTTTGAAAAGTAGTGACTTTCGAACAAATTCATACAGCATGTTACTTGCTTTGACTATAGAAGGAAACACCAGAGCAGACATTTCATCTCATTCCTTTCAATCTCCTTCAGTTTTGATGGATGTCTGTCTTTATACGTATATATAAGCTATCTTTTAGAGCAGGCACTGGATGCTGTTGTATTGTCAAGTCATTCTTGGCTTCATTGTCAGAGCCTCTTATGCTTGCTTTTCTTTTAAATCCATGCCTTTTCTGGCGAACATCAATGCCGCGGTAATCTAAAAAGAGAATGACATGACATGGTGAAAATCTTCAGGTAAAATGAATGTGCAATGAAAGTCACCTACATTAGTCTGTCTTGTCAGAGGAAAGATATGGAGTAATACCAATAATCTTCCTTGAATAAGAGACATTTTGAATGCGTTCGTCGCAGTTCAGTGAAATTACTGTATGTGTTTTATAGAATAAGTGAATTTAGGATATAAGGTATTCTCATTTTTTCAATTGATGTCTGTTTGAGCAGATCCCGAAGCTCATTAAACTGGCAGAAACAAACTCTAATGTTCTTTGATTGCCTCCTACACCCTCCGGCTAAGCCCCCATAGTTCCCCAGTATAGCAAATAATCATATACACAGCATATTCAAATTAGACACTAGTGCGTTCTTGATGCTTTTATAACAAATATGCAAGAAAACGTGTTATTTTATTTATTATTGGCATACAGAATGAAAATGAATGTCATGTGTATATATTACAGTGCATACTATAAATATACATTACAGGACTAAAGCTTACTTTTAACAGCAGACTCAAATCTTGTCCACTTAAATGCCTAATAACTTGTGAAAGACAGTGGTTATAGTTTTATCACTGGAAAAAACAACAACAAAAAAAGGTATAGCTGCAAGCAGAAATTATCAAGGCCAAACACAAAAGAGAAAAGAAATAAGGAGGTAAGCATGAAAAGCTAAGCACTAGACCAACTGCAAAAAAAAAAATAGGAACTTGAGATCTTTTTTAACTGTTTTAGGCCCTGTTCATGGGTGTTTTCAAAACCACACTTATTTCTATGTAGTTTTGCTGTTTGTCCAGACGAAAAAGGAGTATTGGGTGACAAACACTGAAGCTTTCTGAAATTTTCCAAAATTCTGGGTACAGTGTGTTCATGTGGACACTGTAACCAGAGTTTTCCCCTCACGTCAACGTGTGTAATATTGGCCAACATGTGTAATATTGGCCAACATGTCTGGGTTCACACCAAACGCATAAGATGCTTCTGAGGCAAATTCCGTACATTCGCGGCAGACACATCCCGTATTCCATGTCATTTGCACTGCAGGATGCTCTCACATTTGCAGTGACTTGTATGCAATTTACTCTGGAAAATACTTAATTCCCCATTGGGTATCAACCAAGCTTAAAAGCTTTTATTACCGCCTGTTTGTTCGGCGTGCCCTTAACATGCATCACGGTGCGCTTTTGCGTTTTTATGTGAACGAAAAAAAAAAAAAAAAAACGAAAGCAGGGAAAACGTATAAAAATACCTGTGTGTGTGTGGACTTTAGCCCCTTTCACACAGTGATACTGGTAAATATTCAAAAAATCTTCGTAACTACTTTACCGGTAAGTAAAAAAAAAGTGTTGTTCACACAGGCGAGGACGTTATGGATTTTTTTCCAGAAAAGACCATTCACACATCCATTCCAAAATACTGGTAAATTCTGACATCATTAACCAGAAATGACCTATAAACGGCTGCTCTTGTATTTGTGAATATTTGACTACATTACAAAGTCTGTGGATGGATAAGTATTGTGAACAACTTCGGTGAAAACATACAGAGAAACACTTTCGCATGTCGAGATGTACATAATATGTGTGTGGGCTGGCGCTCAACAGCTGCTTCACATGCACACGCGAAACATCAAGCAACTGAAAGAAACAGCTTGAAGGTAAACAAACATTACTTATCATAAGCATCTTATCGATAGTTATTTACACAGTTGGCATAAAGTAGGAACATATAAACGTTATCTGAATAACATCTAGCAGCTAAATGTGTATGGAAAAATATTGAAAGGCTTTTATCTTTTTAAACAGAGCAGATGTGAATGTGTCTGAGTGTTCTGACTGGCTAAAGCAAACATCTCGCGTCATTGCGTTCTAGACGTAAACATGCTAATTCCGGCAATCTTCTTTCTGCATTCAAACAGCGCAGCATTCAAGCAAATTACTTCTCTTCCAGAAAATAGCAGAACGAATTTACTGGTATTTTCAAAAAGGGCTTCTTTACACATACAGACCTTTCCAGAAAATTGCCGGTAAGATCTGTATGTGTGAGGGGCTATTGTCAAAATGGCTGAAAAACTACAAATGCTATCACTAGTAATATAATGTTGTGATTTATCACTTTTGGCCACTAGGTGGTGCTGCTACCAAATAAATGTAGTGTCGTCAACTATGAGTGACTATTGGTGTGTCTGAAATCGCATACTTTAATAGTATGTAGAAAAAAGTATGTGAGTAAAGTATGTCTAAATTCACAGTATTCGTAAAACAGTAGGCAGGAAGTAAATTATCTACTACTCCTGGTGAGATTTTGAAGCGCACATCCAGTGGACACTATTCTCAACATAGGCTCATTCTGAAAACATCCTCCCATATATCTTTCTGGAGATCGCAAATTATGTAGCCAGAGGTACATATGGCAGCATTTCATCTTTTAAATGAATGCTATGAAGCAGTAGGATGCAGTTCCTTTTCGCGTTTATCAGCTGAACGCTTACCTCCGTATGGATGATTTTCCCGCTGTTTGTCCAGTAGCTTTGACCAGTTTGTCCAGTAGTTTGCCATGTACATCGACAGACTTGTGACGCATAGAGGAGTTGACCACGACAACGTGGTTTGAGTCCGGCGAAGAACAGTTCAGAAAGCGGACAAAAACAAAAAAATAAAATAAACAAGTAAATAACAGGGTGAGAAGGTGGTAAAATCTAAAACTTGGTAAAAATTAGGGTTTGTCTTTTTCTGGATTGCTTTTTTGGGTTTAGGAAAGTGAGCGAGTGCTGGTCAATCTGTGTTTTTCAAAACACTATTGTTTCAGTTTAGGAAAGGAGGAGGGTGGGTCACTTAGTCAGTCAGTCAGTCAGTTAGTCAGTCGACAGCGGCCTCTAGTGGATTTACGCGAGAAGAACAGGCGCGAATGGCACTTGCTAGAGAAATTTGAGATCTCAAAAAGCATACACAACGGCCTCTGATGGATTTGCGAAAACAAAAACTGCAAAAAACATAGCTCCTGAGACGTATTTGGTGCTCTCCAGAAATGTATATAGTGGTACATTTTCAGAACGAGCCTGGGTTGACTATTCCATGAGGCCATACAGAAGAATTTATGAATGGGAGTGAACCAATGCGACTGATGCGAGTGGTGAAATGTGAAAATGATAAATGTCAATGTGGTACAGTACAACCAAATTTCATACATACTACTTATATATTAGAATGTACTTTTCTTATTTTAATGAAGTGAATTCAAATATGCTTCAGATGCAGCTGACAATATTCATAAAGCCTGATAACAATTTTTTTTCAATGCAATGCAGCAAACCAGTCTGAGATTTACAGTAATTTGGCATCATGCTAGAACATTGACGGCAGTTATATGAAAACTATTTGAGAAATCAAATAGCTTTTGAGATAGTTTACACTGATGTGGTCAGAATAAGATATGTATGTATGTTATTCATTTGAAAATCAACATGCCAGAAACAGGAATTTAGTTTCTAGCCATTATGGTTTAAAAGGAATAACCATAAACTTTCATGACATTTTTGATAGACTGGAATAGATGTTAAAACAATGTCCAGGTAGTAAACAGTTTAAAGCGTTGTATGAAATATATATTATTAAAGGAATACGTTGAAGAAGAGAGGTGATTGTGAAACTGGGATCAAATGATGAATGTACTGTATTGTGAAAATTCAATTAGTGGCTGTTAGGGGTGCCGAATGTATAAGTTTGGTTTTGTGCTAATTTTAGGGCATGCACATATTGTGTGAGGGACATGTAATATGGAAGGATTAAAGATAAAATATTTTGAACTAATAATGGAATGATGTGTAGTTGGGGGTAATAGTGTGGGGAAAATGTGCTTCATCTTGTTCTGTTTTTAAACGGGTTAAATTTTATCTATTTATAGTTTTAAACAGATGTGCACAGTAGATGTTTTGTTAATTATGATTAAATACATTCATTGTGAATATGTACCCTTGTCTACGTTTCTGGATGGATTATGTAGCCAGAGGTAAGTTTGGCTACATTTCCGCTTTAAAGGGTCACGAAACACCAAAAGACATTTTTTGAGCTATGAGTCTTATATGTGTCCCACGCTTCTATAAACACTATAAGGACACATATATTACACTAAAAAGTGAAAATTTGTTGTTTTTGTGTTACTTTCAGCAAATTCGAGCAAATTTGAAACAAATTTTTGAAGCTGCGTCCAGCAATTAGACATTTGCGTGTAGTTCAGCATGGAGAGTGGATGTCTGTACCGCCAAGTACATTGTGACGTCTCTGAGTGTGCGGCATTAATTCATGAGAAAGACTTGGTTCAAACCAATCAGCGCGCTCTATTGTGAATGTGGTGCAACTTCATTAATATGCATGATAGCTTCGAAGACTGTTCACCTGTTACAGTGTTCAGACGACAGAGAGACGCCACATTGTGTTGCCAAAACAAGTGAAAAAACGAGAATTTGGAGACAAGGGTCGTCAGTGTTGCATTTATTAATGTGCTGCATTTATTATTGTGCTGCAACAAAGGTTTTGTTTTCATTTCCCCACTATGAGAGCTCAGCTGGACTCACGTGTGGACTACAGTGCACGCGACATGCGACAGCGTTTGTAAGGAACATTTTTACCCGAGAGCTTTTCGCATCTGGAAATGATGAAATCCGGATTTGCCGATTTGGTAAGTGTTTATGTACGAGAGATCAGTGCCCTTTGTTTGTTCATTCAGATGGCAAAGTTAGTTCGTAACGTCAGCAGTGCTCTTTCAGTTTTAAAAAAATATCCCATAGTCAAAATGATTTAGTTACTAAGTTTACAGTATGTTAATAATTACTGCAATATTATAGTACAATATTATAGACTGAAAGATCCGCTGTAAATGCTGCTCTCCGAATGTAAACATGTAAACGCTCTGAATGTAAACGCTCCGAATGTAAACGCTACAATCAAACTATTACTGTTGTGTAGAATTTCCGCCGCATTTTGTGACAGGATAGTTTATACACAGACGGCTTTCTGACGATACCTACCGAGTGCATCTAAGTTACAGAGAAATGCAGAAAATTTTTTTTTATGCCATGCGGTATCAAATATTCCATTAAAACTCGACTCTCCAGAAGTTCCTTATGCAGGAAATGTTCCTGAATAAAAAGTGAAAGTGCCAAACTGCAGTTAAAGTCGACAAATTAATAATATGGCAAATAATTTGATTACTGATGTCCATGTAAACAGTCACTGTCTTTCTCCCCTGCGTCTGTGTGTTTATTTTGCCAGAGAGTGTCCAAATGGAAACTCCCTTCTTTGCAAATTCTTCGCTTTATTCCTCCTCTGACACTCCCAGAGCTGGACACGCCCACTTTCCTGACTTTTTCCAAACTAGAGGTGTGAAAACACCCTGCTGAGACAGGGGGGTTTCATGGCCCTTTAAAGCAAACGCTATGGGGCGGTACGATGCCGCTGCCAGCTTCTGTTGCTTTTCGTGCTAACTGCTGACCACTTACCTCCGTGTGAACAGGTTAACAGTTTGCCAAGTGGCTTGGTGTGTATCTTGGTAAACTTCGGAGGTGGAGCGGAGTTGACCGCAATGACAGGGTTTGAGTCCGATGAAGAACAGTTCCAGCAGTTAAAACATAAACAAAAGGCAAAAAATAAAATAAACAAATAAATAACAGGGTGTGAACATGGTAAGATCTAAAAAAAGTAGTGACAAATCAGGCGGTTATGAGGGCTTTTCTTTTTCTGGATTGCTTTTGAAAGCGATGTTGGTTGGGTTTAGGGATGAGGGTGGGATTTGGGGCATTGGTCAGTCAGTTGGTCAGTCAGTTGACAGTGGCCTCTGGTGGGTTTATGCGAGAAGAGTAGGCGCGAATGGCACTTGCTAGAGAAATTTGAGATTCGAAAAAGCATACACAGTGGCCTCTGGCAAATTCCCTAAAAAAAATTATAAATAAATTACTTCCTGGGACGTATTTCAGGCTCTCCAGAAATGTATACAGGGGTTTGTATCCACAAGCCTAGGTTGAATACATTTGTGTTTGAATTACTGTTTTAAAGTACATAATTATTTTGTCCTATCAATCAATCAAACAAACAGTTTGAGAAAGAGATTCTAAATGAGCTGTTTATGTTTTAATGTGTAAATCTTAACAAATTATGTAATCAGGATGTAGGAGAATTTTCACAGATCTCAAACATGCTGCACCACAGCATTTACAAATCCTGCTGTGTTACAATATATTACTAGAGTTATCATGCCTTATATCACTCAGCAGATCATCATGGTTGTGTTAACCGGAAGCGTTTGCATAGCATGCTAGCAGCTTCCTACATTCATCCAGAATGCTCAAAACTCAAAACTGAGGCGATTTCTCCCCAGTGCTTCTCTTTGTTCTCACTGTTGTTGTACGTTTTCCAAGACACATTATACTGGCAGTTGTGTTGTTGCCAAACTTCCACTCGTCTGTCCAAAAGACCCACACAGCAGCTTGTTTCACAGTCATGGGCTGGCTGTTGTTGAAAGCTTTGACGTCGAGAAAACGATTTAAAGTCCTAAATATCATAACTTGTTTGATATGTTTGGGGCAGGCTGATGTGTCTCAGAGCAAATGGGGAGGTTTAAGATTTGATCTGTCAGTGGTCTCGCATTTCTTCTTAGATTTTTAGGAGCAAAATCAGCCTAAAACTCCTGTAGTGTGAGCCCGGCTTAAGTTTACCTATCATACCTGTCACACAGTAATATTTTCAGTTTAGGGAGAGGAAGGTTTGTTTCAACTTATTAGCCCACCCTGTTTTTTTTTTTTTTCACCAATTACTTTTTTCAACACATTTCTAAACATATAAGCTTTAATAACTAGTTTCTATTAACTGATTTCTTTTATCTTTGACATAATGACAGTACATAATATGTTCCTAGATATTTTTTAAGATACTAGTATTCAGCTTAAAGGTGCTGTACGTTATAAAAATTACCATCACATGTTTGCAGATATTTAAGAAACATCCCTGCTGAAAAAACAGCATATGCTGGTAAGGTATGTTTTGATGCTGGTATGCTGGTTTCAATGCTGGTCTTGTTGGTTTTAATGCTGGTTTTGCTGGTCTTGATGCTGGTCTTACTGGTTTTAATTCTGGTCTTGCTGGTCTCAATGCTGGTCAGAACCAGCACTCAGACCAGCAAGACCAGCATTGAGAGCAGCACTAAAACCAGCAAGACCAGCATCGAAACCAGCAAAACCAGCATCGAGACCAGCAAAACCAGCATTGAAACCAGCAATACCAGCACTAAAACCAGCAAGACCAGCATCAAAACATACCTTACCAGCATATGTTGTTTTTTTTCAACAGTAATGCTAAGTGAATGCTAAGTTTATCTGAAAATGTGAGTTACGTGCCAGAACATCTGTCTTTGTTTTAGTCGTTTAACCCACCCAATGCCACTTTAGCAATTTTATTTCAGAACCCTGGGTTGCCTTTGTGGAAAACAGTGTATTTCATTCATTCAGTCAGGAAGGCTCTCATAGCATGCGTCTGTGACTGAAATGCGACCTCCAGTGGACAGTAACAGACTTCAAAATAAGACGCAGATTCAGAGTTTCACATGAAGTGGTTATATAGCAAATGATATAAATATTAGGTCACATTTTATTTTGATGGTCCGTTTGTTGAATTTAAGTTACATTGCAACTAATTCTCATTAGATTACAAGTAGACTGTTGGGTTGGGGTTAGGGTTGGGGTTAGGGTTAAGGTTAGTGTTAGTTGACATGTACTTGCTAAGTTTCTTATAGTCAGTTAAATGTCTGTTTAGCAGCAGTATCAACAGATATAAAGCAGATAGTCTACTAATACTCAAATGGACCATCAAAATAAAGTGTTACCAAATATTATAAACGTAAACATTAGGTGAGCAGGATACATTGCAACCCTGTGTCCTAACAACACGCTACATGGCAAGATTTGCAGTGATAAGCAATTTGGCTGTTTGCACCAGACAAAACGACAGAAAATACAGCCTCTCAAAAGCACGGAATAGCACACTTACTGCACTCCAACGAAATGGTAAGATTTATAATCTAATTAATACATATTTACATTATTAAATGTACATGCTGATTCACTGATATGTGTTGGCTTGCACTGAGTCACAGTTCTAAAGTTCCATTTCAAACAGTTTATTTTATTTTCAAGATCTGAGGCGAACAATCTGCTGCTACATTCAGTAGTATGGCAATAAATGTCATGCAAAATGGCATTCAAGCTCACATTATTAGCATTTAACACCGAATAAAGCACATATAGTCACATCATTGTCATAGTTTTGTTTTTTAGCTACAAGAAATAGAAGTAATTTCTAAAATATTAAATTTCCAGTGTTTACATTGACATTAACTTTTTTGATCATCAGCTACTATGGCTAGTAGTTTTCTTAGTTACTAGCCACTCGTCATTTTCACTAGCCACAATTTTGTTGGTGGGAAAATATATTTTATATGCATAAATTTGACTTGGCATGTTACAATTACTTGATTTAAATTTTGTATTATGTCCATATGCCTCCTCGTTAATAATTTTTTGGTTATTATTATCCCATTAATTATCTGTTCAAAGAATGGTTAAAGCAAAAGCGTCAACCTGCGTACAAAGAATCTTTAGTTCTCGAAAGTAGCAGGACTGTGGGTACACAAGCATCTTTTTCCAGTCTAATTCAAAGAGAACCAATCGCACCAGGCATGGTTGCTTCGCACAAGGAAACGAGAGCATGCAAGATTTTAAAACACTCACGTGCATCAGCTTTGCTTATTCACCTGATTTCTTTTGCTCACGCGAACAGTTTTTTTTGTCAGTTGTGCTGCTTCTTGATTCTAAGATCACATTCAAAATTGGACTACATCATTGCAACTGGACTACACATTTTCATTTTTCATCCTGGATCAACTTGAAGAATACATCAACGCACATTACAACACACACTGCTGCAACATGGACACATCAGATCACAACAAAAAAGGTAATCCCACTCCAAACTCCGAGAGACCTCATTCCGATTCACCATCAAGTATGAATTCAACACCATCCTCACTACTTGTTGCACAGAGGTAAGCGATATATTACGTTCAATCGAAAATAAACTTTCTGGATTCGACACAAGAATCACACTAATGCTGAGTTCAGACTGCATGATTTTCAAAGTAGTCATGTCACGGATGTTTTCACACTGCATGACTATGGGCCTGTTTCAGTAAGGAGGTTCAACCAACTCGGAGTTTAAACTTGAACTCTGAGTTGATTTACCAAGAGATTAAAAACTCAGAGTTTTCGGTTTCAGAATAGCTGATCTGAGTTGGGTCAATCAACTTTGAGTAGACCAACTCAGAGTTAAGCGCTCACACTGTGACTATAAAAAGGCATTGTAAATGGAGCACAGATATTACGAGTGACCATAGCAACATCTGAAAAAAAAGAGACCAGCATTTCTTTCTCCAGCTGAACTTGATGTGCTCATGCAAAGTTATAGCAAATATGAGCATATATTTAAAAAAGCAACACCACTGCATCAGTGAGACAGAGACAGTTAGCGTGGGAAAACAGCTGCTCAAGTTAATGCGTAATTTTACATCGAATTTAAATATTTAAGTACATTAAAAAATAAATGTAATGTGTGATGTTTATAAAAATTTTTACACACATTCTCACTTTTATACACGTTGATCAGTTTTAATAGATTTAAAGTGCACTTGTGCCTCTATTATTGATTAAGTGATAGAGGTTGATATGACATCTAGAATGTAAGCGGAACTAAAAAATATTTTTTAGAACGAATAATAATCCCATTAGTTACAGCACATGTCGAAGGTCAGTGAATTTAAACTAATTATTCATAAAAAAGGACAAGCCATTCTCGTACGTGACTTTGTTCTTTGTGTGACTGAAATATAGGCAATAGCTATGTTTCCAACCAAAAATATTAATTAAATGTATGTGCAAAACTGAAATAACGCATAAAAGATTTGCGAATAAAGCAGCGTTTCCATCCAATGAATCAAAGACAACAAAATTGGCACTTCCTGATTAACTGGCGCCAATTATCAACAGTAAAATCAGAATTTACTGCGGTTGAAGAAGCTATGTCTTTTCTTTATTTAACAGGCTAAATGTACTTGCACCTCAGAAGACAACTGACACAATGAACACGTGGTGGCGTTTGAAGCCATGAGACGCGGAAAACAGATGCTCTTGACACGCTCCAGACACTCTGGAGGTTATTAATAATTAATACTGAAATGGTTGAGGCGTTTTAGAATAACCAAAACAACATTTAGGATATTTTACAATGTGCTGAGCCTGCTGGTTTGTCTAATCACACACGTTTTCATCATCATCTCTTATAGCAAACCTTTTTTTAATGCACATACTGGAATTTGTTCAGTAAAAGTGTTTTCATTGCAGTTTATGAGCATCTTTATCGAATAAAAGTTTATCCTACTTTTGCGCATGTTTTTTATGCATATTTTCAAAAAGTTATGTGCATCATGACGTTTTCATCAAGCATTTGTATGCGCATATCCAAAATGAGCATTAAAATAGGTGGGTGAAAACGTAAGGCTAAGGCGAGAAATACCACTTCGTCTTTAAAAAAGTGGAGGAGACTGACAGAAACTCTGAGTTTAGAGAATAAAACCTGCTCCTAAGCAGGTTAGGTTCACAGAGTAAGTTACCACGGTAACTGACTCTGAGTTAAAGTTACTTCTCTTTCAGAAACAGGCTTGACTTACCCTGCTTTCTAAGTTTGACAAACCTGCCATTTTGAAACAGAAAACCCAGAGTTTCTCTCATTTCAGGGTTAAAATACTCTAAGATTTCACTTAACCTCCTTTCTGACACAGGACCTATCTGGGCTAGTGTTCTGTCGGCGCTGTTTACACTGTAAGATGGATCGGCGACAGGAGAGTTCATGCTGCATGACTTAATAATAAGAAGAATCACAGACAACTTTGTCCAAACTATGTCTCGCAGCCAAACACACACAAGAAGTGACATGGAAACAACGCGAGGTCACATAATATATATCACATAATATATCTTTAGTTATTAACTACATAATGGAAAAAAATAAGGCTTTAGCTTAAGAAACTTGTGTTGCTCACCTGGCATTTGAAGAGAATTAACAATCTCTCCTCAACTTTTTTTACTTTTCGACCTGATTGTAATATTGATCAGATGACACGTCAAACAGACAGTAATCATGCCAATTTTACACTCGTTTTTTCTCCATTTCTTGGGTCCAACTGAAAATGAGAGCTTTTAGCTTCACCCCCAGACTCCCGCTGGCCTGCAGGCAACCACGCTAGTAAATGCTGATCTCTAGTTGGTAAGTGATCGCGGATCTTATTTTCAGTCAGAACACATTTCACATGGCATGATTTGCATCGCCAACAGATCCAAATATTTAGCATGCCAAATATCTCACGGGCATTGGCGCAACGGCGCCTCATCTGAGATTCTCTTATAACGCGTCCTTGTTAGTTCATACTGTGTGATTGTCACTCGCATGCACGAGCATCGATTTGCCTGTGATTTCAGGCATTTGTCGGCGATTTCTCAAAACCTGTCGGCGAGTCAAAATCAGGGCTAAAATCATGCAGTCTGAACTCGGCATAATAGAAATCATTTACAAGGAATTCCAAGAACTCAGACAAAGTTTAGAATTCAGTCAAGAACAGATAGACACTCTCACTCTCTCAAAATAACCTTAAAGAACTCAGTTCACGCACTTTCCACTCAGCTCACTTCCGTTGTCACAGAAAACAAATCAATGAAAGAAGACATTTTAGACTTACAAGCACGCAGTATGAGAGACAATCTAGTTTTCAGATTTAAAGTGCAATTTAAAGGCATAACTAGGTTAATTAGGCAAGTTATTGTATAACATCGGTTTGTTCTGTAGACAATCGAAAACATATATTGCTTAAGGGGTTAATAATATTGACCTTAAAATGGTTAAAATAAATAAAAACTGCCAAAATAAAACAAATAAGGCTTTATCCGAAAGAAATCATTTGGGAAATATCTGAAAAATATTCAGAGGAGGGTAAATAATTTTGACTTCAACTGTATATTAAAACACAAGCGACTAAAAGTGCAGAAGGCTGGTTCTACATTATTGAGGAGGAGATCTCTCATTCCTCCATGCTGTTGCCTCCACACTGAACTTACATGCAAATGAGCATCTGTAGAACCTTAGATAGAGAACATCCTATCTAAATCCAATTTGGCAAATGCGTATTTATCAAACGAGGCGAGAAGCACACCTCTGTTTGCCAAGCCGGCAGTGAATCCCACTTCATAGCATCCTAACCCTGCCTGCTTGTATGACATTTGGCGAGTAATCTGTTTCATTATTGTTTCGCAAAAGCAGAGTTTTATTTAGCACTGTGTGGCTCAACATGGTGTTTGCATAGTGCTTAGATTTTTTTTTTCACAGCAGGTATTAAGCTTGTACTGTCAGTTTTACAAAGGGTACAGAAAGAAGGAACATTATTCCACTTTGCTTGGAAGTGTTATGTTAATATGGATGGGATGAATAAGGGTTAGAATGTTTCCCAAATTAAATGGTGGTACCTGAGATGGTACAATGTGTGGGTTCATAGCTGTATTTGAACAGCAAGTTCCCTGCAGGGAGAATTTAGAGGCCATTGACTGTGGGCCAGATGGGGCCAGCTAATTTTCTGCTTGATATCACCCACGTTATTGCAAATGGGCTCTTCCAAAAACACACTGTTACTTTGTTGACATTTAGAAAACCTCAGCAGATCTCCATGCATTTTCCATGTATGTTCCTTCTGAAAATGGAAAGAGGAATTTTATTTTAGCATATTTTCAGAAATTTGTATATATATTTTTTTATTTTATTTAATTTTATTATTTTAACTTAATTTGACTGTTCATTTTCCGTTGCCAACAGCGAAATGAACCCCCAACTATTCCAGCATAAGTTTTACGCAGGAGATGTCCTTTCAGCCACAACCCATTACTGGGAAACACCTGTACTGTACATTCATTCATTCATTTACCTTTAGCTTAGTCTCTATTCCTGAGGTCGCCACAGTGGAATGAACCGCCAAGTATTCCAGCATATGCTTTATCCAGTGGATACCCTTCCAGCCGCAACCCAGTATGGGGAAACACATCACTAATTCACTACAGACAATTTACTTTATTCAATTCACATATAGTGCATGTCTTTGGACAGTGGGGGAAACACAGGGAGATCATGCAAACAGAAATGCCAACTGCGCCAGCTGGAACTCGAGGTGTCAGTGCTAACCACCGTGCCATGCTTACTTTATTTTATTTTATTTCTGGGGTTTAAGTAATGTACTATTACTTTTTTAGTAACACTGATAACTTCATTGGTAATTTAAGGTTTAAGACATGGTTACACATGTTTCCTGCAATTACTATAGTATTTAAAATGAATTATGCATAATTCCATGCTATTAACCCCAAATCTAATCGACTTTCTAAGTCCAACCACCTGTTAAGTACATGCTATTTATCAATATTACTCAGTAGTTAAAGTAATAGTTACACTGTAACTATGTCACCTTAAAATCAAAAATATACACTACCTGACAAAAGTATTCTCGCCTATCCAAGTTTTAGAAACAACAAATAATAACTTGACTTCTAGTTGATCATTTGGTGACAGAAGTGGCTTATATAAAAGACAAAGGCCTCTAGATTACACTTATTTTACCAAAATAAAATATGATCATGCCTTGATTTTTAATTATTTAATTAGGACAGTAAGGTCTGACTTTGCTTAGATAAAAGTCTTGTCACTTAACAGAAATAATGTACAGTATAGAATATACTGGTGCAGTGGAAACTGGTGCATTGGTGCAGTGGAAAAAATAATAATTATTTTGCTCCCATGAGCTTGGACGACTGCATCCATACATCTCTGCAATGACTCAAATAACTTATTAATAAAGTCACCTGGAATGGCAAAGAAAGCGTTCTTGCAGGACTCCCAGAGTTCATCAAGATTCTTTGGAATCATCTTCAATGGCTCTTCCATTTTAACCCAGACATGCTCAATAAAGTTCATGTCTGGTGACTGGGCTGGCCAATCCTGGAGCACCTTGACCTTCTTTGCTTTCAGGAACTTTGATTGAGAAGGCTAAAGTATGACAAGGAGCGCTATCCTGCTGAAAGATTTGCTCTCTCCTGTGGTTTGTAATGTAATAGGCAGCAAAAATGTCTTGATACCTCAGGCTGTTGATGTTGCCATCCACTCTGCATATCGCTCGTATGCCCCCATATTGAATGCAACCCCAAACCATGATTTTTTTCCTTCCCCAAACTTGATTTCTGTAACAATCTTGGGTCCATGCAGATGCTTCTGCAGTATTTGCAATGATTGTTAGTCAAGTTATTGTTTGTTGCTCTTACAACTGGGATCGATGACAAGACTTTTGTCAGGTAGTGTACTTACTATATGGTTAGACTTAGAATGTGAGTTAGCTTAAGGGTTAGTTACACATTTATGCATTTAAATTACTTAATTTAATTTAATTAGTTAATTAATTAATTAATTAATTTAATTTAATTAATTAATTTAATTTAAATTACTATAGTAAGTAAATGGAAACTGTGACAAGGACACCTTTAACTGGCGAGCACATAGTATTCTTAATACCCCCCCCCCCCCCCATATACGTTTGTAATTATGTACACACCTACTGCACATGTACATTTGAATTTATGTTTATCTATCTGCATACTTCTGATTATTAATAGCAACCTGTACATATACCCATCTATTGTAAATCTCTGTTCATAGCTATATAATGTTCATAGTACATTCATTTGTAAATATCACCATAATTTTTTTATAACTGCACTTTATAACTAATACCTGTATCCTGCACTTGCTGCTATTGCACTCCTGGTTAGATCTAAACTGCATTTCGTTGCCTTGTACTTGTACATATGTAATGACAATAAAGTTGAATCTAATCTAAAATCTAATTTAAAATAAAATGTTACCACATTGATGTAATCATGACATTTTTTATAATCAATAAGGTATTGTATTGTAAATGCCTCAAATTAAAATAGTACTACATAACTACTACATAATTCTCTTTTAGATTTACAGTTAGGCCAATCCGTTCATAATACATCATCTTGCTTACTTTTGTTTTCATTTTACCATGAAATTGCAATGTAATTACAAAGGGATTACAATGCAATAACAATGGCGTCCTGCTATTGTAAGTACGCAAGGACTCTCAAATATAAAGTAATCTTTTTCTCCCGTGAAAGTACCCTTGAAATACATTTGCAATTTTACAGCCATTCACAATTTTATTAATCTTTTACCTCTCAATATACTGCTTCTCCAAATTGTGTGAAATTACCCAGAGTTCTCTGTGACCCTGGACGCTTACACAACAAAGCCTTTGACGGAACAAGCAGTGGGCCCACAGCACACTGAGGCTTGTTGATGTGAGTCCATATTATTCAAATGCCACAGCCCACTGGGATTATGCTCTTGGCCTTGTATTAATTCAACTCCCTTTGAGTTGCAAAGACCCTTTGTCTCTGCAACTCCGCGTTTGATTGGGGTCTGGCCTATGGGCCATGTAAACCCCCCACTCGGGATGTTCGTTCCACCCAGGTCTTCCAATCAGAGGCCAATTCTGTAGCTCCAGTCGGCATTCCGTGTCCCCAAACTTGATGACTTTCAAACAACTCCATAGTTTTAATGAAGGTCCTTAGTGGAGACAGCACCAGACTCAGACTGCGTTTTATTACATGGCAGGACGACAGGGCCTCAGGTCTTACAGGGAAGGGTCGTGTGGTCGAACAGGTGGGCTATTACTGCCTCGCGATCCCCCTGCGCTGGGCGGAGGGCTACTAGGTCATCCAAGGCCAACATGGAGAGGAGGCAGAGTGAGTGTAGCTGTTTTTTTTCTCTCTTTGGTTTTAATTATTGTGCAAGATCGGCATGTTAGTCGCCATCTGGGTGATTATTGGACATGTGTAGTGAGCTATATGACTGGTTAAGCATTTTTGTGCTCGACATAGTGTTTAAATATGGTTAGAGGAGCACCCAGGTGTGTCACAACACATAATTCAAAAGCACTTGCTTGCAATATGTAGCAAAAGCAATTTTTTTTGTTTGCATTTTATGTTTAACTACACTGTAAAAAAAATATGTAAAACAAAGGTCAAAAGACTGGCAACAGGGCTTCCAGAGATATTCTGTTAAATTACAGAAAATAACCATTAAACAAAATTACACGGAAAAAAAAATTACTGTAAACAAAACCAGAACATACTTTATGGTCAAAATTCACAAAATTACAGTTAATAATTGTTGATAATTTGCATTTAAACTGTAAAAAAAAATAAATAAATAAATAAATTGGTAATTACTGCCATTTTACTAATTATTACTGCAATTGTTCAAATTATTGCTGTCATTTTACACACTTTTACTGTAAACTTTTACCGTCCCCCCAGTGTCCTGCATATTTTAGTTCCAACCCCACTTAAACACATCTGAACTAGCTAATCAAGCTCTTTCTAGGTATACTAGAAACTTCCAGGGAGGTGTTTTGAAGGAAGTTAGAGCTAAACTATGCAGGACACTGTCTGGACACCCCTGGCATAAAGAGACACTGCAAGCACTGCTGAAGATTGTGGGGGTTTACAGCGGTTTGACTGATAACTATGAATTTGTAGCTAAATTGTTAGTGGTGCCAAACCAAGCATTTCCAATAGTTTCCTTGTTTACGTCCTTGCTACAACATACCATTAACGCTAGACACTATGCTTGTAATTGATCAATTTTAACAAATAAAAACACTTACAGGTTGTGGCTCACAATCCACAGCTTTGTCAGTTGGAGGAGTTTTTAGCCAAATCCAGCACTGAACTGGGAGAGATTCTGAAAGCTGTCCTTTGTCAAAGGCTAGCTATATTTATGATAATTCTCTGGAACGTAATTAAAATTAAGCTGTAAGCACTTCTGTCTTTGTGTCGTGTCCTTTGGAAGCCCAAATACAGAAACAGAAGAAGCTCTGTGGAAATAGCAGCGTTTGGAAGGCATTTTAGCTTTCTCTGCTATAACATTGAAGAGCATTTGGCCACGCCCTGTAATGCATGTAACATGAAGCATTTATGATCTCATTAACCCGGATGTATTTTTTGTAGTCCCCAAATTCATTCGCTGTAGGCTTTGCTAAGCTAACTCTGTGAAAGCCAATGTCTCCCTTTGCATTGATCTTTGAGCGTCTTACATTCAGAGATGTTGTTTGTTCACACAGCTACATTACACATCAACTAACGTTTAAAATATGATATCATAGTGGACCACCCCTTTAAAATAAAGTGTTACCACACACTGAATTAAGCATGACATTTGAAATTAATCAAACTAGTAGTAGTAGTAGTAGTAGTAGTAGTAGTAGTAGTAGTAGTAGTA
>CAIGQZ010001206.1:7877778-7901277 GCA_903798205.1 Danio tinwini
TAGTAGTAGTAGTAGTAGTAGTAGTAGTAGTAGTAGTAGTAGTAGTAGTAGTAGTAGTGGTGGTGGTGGTTGTTGAAGTAGTGGTCATTATTGTAGTAGTAGTAGTAGTAGTAGTAGTGGTGGTGGTGGTTGTTGAAGTAGTGGTCATTATTGTAGCATTAGTAGTAGTAAATGTTGTTGTAGCAGTATCAGTAGTAGCTGCTGTTGTAGTAGCATCAGTCGTTGTTGTGGCTGTAGTAGTAGCAGCAGTAGTAGTTGCTGTATATTAGTATTAACTGATACTACATGGTAATAAACTACTAGTTAGCTGTTTATTAATAGTTAGTAAGGTAGAAGTTGGGCTTAGGTCTCAGAATATAATTGATTTATATTTATTTATTTATTTATTTATTTGTTTATTTTCATTAGAACTAGCATATTGCAGTGTTACATTTTTTTGAAGAGTAAAGTTTGCATACAATTTATTTATGGTGTTCTTGTTACCCATGTACTTTTTATTATTGTAATTACAATAACCTATGAATAGATTAATGTGACTAAATGTAATACACATTCTAACCCAAACAGTATACTAATTAAATGCAACTGGTTAATATTATTAAGTAGTTAAATAGGTTAAGTGTATAAAACACTACTAAGAACACCTTGAAATAAATCGGTTTTGTTTAGTTTAGTATTGTAGACTATTTTGTTCTTTGTTATTGACTTTTTAAAATTTTGACAAATTTAAGACTTTTTAGGACCATTATGAATGAAGTTTCAGACATACACAAAGCTAAACGCTAAGGATTTTTTTCTGATGGCCCAGTTAAAACCAAAAAAAACAAACATTGAAAACAAATGTTATTGTGAGGAAGATAATTAAACCATATTGGTAAACAGAGTTAATAAATAAAATGTTGTTAAAACTTTTATTGAGATAGAACGTTGGTGATTGGATGGGTGTTAAGGTTGATTTATACTTCCACGTCAAGCGTACGCGTATAGCCCTCGCCGTGGCCGTCGCTACACTACACATCACAATAACATGTATCGCAAGCTCTGTGATTGGTCAGCTGGGTAGCGCTGATGAGTGTGGGTGGGGCAGAGAGCCGCGCAAACCCGTTAGAGCGAGTGTTTACAAGTGTCGAGCCCTGTGAAGGAAGAAAGAGGTAGAATGTTTTGTTTTGTGTTTACTTTATGATTAAAGTTGCTGTACGCTGGTTCCCACTTCAAAATGAGCAGGTTTTAGCTATTTGTACATTAGCGTTGAGTTCAGAAAAAACAAAACGCCGGTGAAGAAACTCGACACAGAGAAACATAAAAACCTACTGCCAGCTAGCATTTCGAAAGTGTTATTGCAGAGCAACACAAACAGCATGCAGAAGTATAAATGCACGACAACACGCCAGGCATGCGCCGTGGGTCATGCTGATCTGTCGACACAGAAGTATAAACCAGGCTTTAGTTTGATTGGGTAGCTTTACATGGACATTGGAAAATTAAGACCCATTAAAATGATTTAAAACCTACAACACAATGTTTCAGTGAATTTAAGACTTTTTTAGACTTTTGTTTTTGAAATTTAAGACTTTTTAAGACCCCTGTGAATACCCTGTAAGCACTAATGAAAATAAGAGAATTTTTGTATTACATCAACTATTTTAAATGATGTATTTCTTTTTCGGTTATATACATACAGCATGTATTATAATTTTTTTTTGTAAGTGTGTTTTTCTGTCTATGTCAAAAGTCCAATCAAACTGTGCTGTATTTTGGCTCGAACTCTTTTGTCAGTTGGCAGAAGCAGCACTAATTAAGCAGATGCCAACATGGACTATTTGTCCACTCTATTTTGGACTATTTTGACACTCTCTTGCTCCAAAATACCATAAACTAAACTATGCATGGAAAAATAAAGAGTAATAAGCAGTTTTATTTAAGCACAATATTGTTTATTTTCGCATGCTAACTTCAATTTTAGAAAACTGAGAAATAAAGCTGTCACTAGCGGGGCTCAAAATGTACACATTATTATTATTATTATTATTATTATTATTTAAATGAACTAATATGTACACTTTACGTACTAATGAGTAGCTTGAAAGGTGCTATAGAATAATTTTTTTCATTACGTTTACATTTTTACCCCTGATATCAAAGAAGGTATGTGATTTAGTTGTGCTAAACAATAAATCTCATGAAATTGTTTTGTATGTCCATTCACAATCCTAAAAACTGGCCCTAGAATGAAAATCTCAGTTTTTACCTTATTTGTAGGGGTTGTGAATATTAATAAGCTCTGCTCTCTTGCTGCTCTTGGCTCATTTATCTGATGCTCACACTCCATGATGTACTCTGAAATACACATGTGCAAAATAATCATGCTTGAAATGAAAAAAAAAAAAATGAACAAGCTAAGTAGATGCCTTAAACAATACAATAGTTTCAACTGAGATGGTGAAAAGGTTCATGTGAGGAGTGAGTGCTGTTTCTGAGTTGTGTTGTAAATAAAATATAGGCTAAAGTACAATTATACTTGGCAAAAAGGACATATTGTGGTATTGTGTGGGTTTAAAATATCAACCTCTATAGAAACAGATTGCTGTCCTTTCATTACAAAAAACTAAAACAAGAACTAAATGACAGTAGGAGCTGAGTGATATGATACGATGCATAAATGGGCATTAAACACCAATTATGCAGTTTACATGTGTCTGTTGCCTCATTACAAACGTACAAAACTAATTTGACAAATTTCACAATATACGCGTTAAATACCAAAATATATGGTTACACAGATCTTATTTCTCCTAATGTTGGCACTGAATAAACTTATAATCCATCTTTCCAGAATGTTCTGATGAGCTGTAAACAAATGAGATGTTTAATTGTGGCCATACAGTACATAGCAGCCTGCTTCCTACTGCTCCTGTTTTCAAAATAAGAGTCCCACAAAATGTCCAGTATATAGGTAATATTTAAAGAGCTGTGTTATACTTAGAAAACAAGGGAGGGCAATTATCATTGTTGTAATCTAAATAGGAAACATTGTGGCCAATCAAATTCTGCTTGGGGTTTGCATATTAGTGATTATGTGTGGATTGTCACAGTGTTTTTTTTTTAGGATTGACCTATTCTTCACTATAATTGAACACACATGGAATTTACATGGGTACAAATAAACAATTACATTTGAGGTGTCATGATATTTCATCTCATTATCCAGCTATGCCTAGGTATTTTCAAGTTTTCATTGATTTTCACCTGTAAGGTACCAATATGGAGCATTCTGATACAAATGTGTTCCATTTAAAAACGTTTACCACGCAAGTGACAACTTTTATTCCCCAGAGTTTACTGTGCTGTCATTATTTGATATTTGATATACAGTACAGTCCGTCAAGCAACGAAATATTGTCTCATAATGCATGAAAGAGTGACCAGAGGACAGCAGGCTTAGGGGAATAAATCAGAAAGGTCAGGAGATGGTAAAAAGGTTCATGTTAGGAGTGAGTGCTTGTAAATGAAATATAGGCTAAAGTACAATTATAATTGGCAAAAAGGACATGTTGTGGTATTGTGTGGGTTTAAAATATCTGAAAACAGGCAAAAATTAATATCAACCTCTACAGAAACAGATTGCTGTCCTTTCATTACAAAAAATAAATAAATAAATAAACAGTAGGAGCTGAGTGATATGATACGATGCATAAATGAGCATTAAACTATTCTGCAGTTTACATGTGTCTGTTGCCTCATTACAAATGTACAAAACAAATTTGACAAATTTCACAATTTACGCGTTAAATACCAAAATATATGGTTACACAGATCTTATTTCTCTTAATGTTGGCACTGAATAAACTTATAATTCATCTTTCCAGAATAATCTGATGAGCTGTAAACAAATGAGATGTTTCATTGTGGCCATATAGTACATAGCTGCCTGCCATAGATATATACATTAGATGTCGCCTACCCTACTGTTGTCTATTAGAAGGAATGAGTCAATAGAGTCGCCATTTTAGTACAGGGAAGCGCTCCTTTGAAATGAATGCAGAACCAAGGTAAAGTGGAGGACTGTGGCCATCCAAAGCCAGAGAAATACACATATATGCATATATCTATGATCGGGAGTTTTCCCAGGTGGTCCGTATGCAAATATTTTTTTTTAAATTACGAAATACTATAATTTTACATCACTTTTCTACATTGATGGATGTGACCGCACAGGCATTCCTGACAAAGAGTAAGTGTTTGTGTGCATGGAAATGCATTACCCTCCTTCCCTGTTTAATTTGATTTAATCCATGTCCTGAAACACACCACCTCTCCTGCTTTCACTTCTCATTCTGACGGAGGGCGCGATTCGTTTGTGAGTAAATCTCCGTTTTGAACGACTCGTTCACTTAGCTGACAATACAAGTTTCTGGCAGTGCAGCATCATCTTGTCAAATTTCATAACATTGTTTGCTTATTTTATTCAACAAAACTAAAATAAGCTTAGAATTTAGTGCGAGTTGGTGCTACTTTGCCTTATGGTCACTGCAGTAAGAGACTGTATTATCATCAATAACATTACTTGTTAAGCACAAAAGTTCATAACATACAAAAACATAAAAAAAGAAATCTTACCTATGAAATGTGATGACTTTGTGCTTTGTTTTGTTTGTTTGCTCGTTTTTGCACCCGTACACAGCGCTAAAGTCCAGCATCTTCACATTGGCACACTGTCTAGTGCCGTTGAATGACGTTTGTCCTAGGAGTACTGTACCAATGTGGCGGCGCTATTGACGCATGCATCCCTATGTGATATCTAGTGTATATATCTATGGCTGCCTGCTTTCTACTGCTCCTGTTTTCAAAATAAGAATCCCACAAACTGTACAGTATATAGGTAATATTTAAAGAGCTGTGTTATACTTAGAAAACAAGGGAGGGCAATTATCATTGTTGTAATCTGAATAGGAAACATTGTGGACATTCAAATTCTGCTTGAGGTTTGCAAATTATGATTATGTGTGGATTGTCACAGTCGATTTTATTTTATTTTTTTAGGATTGACCTATTCTTCACTATAATTGAACACTCATGAGATTTACATGGGTACAAATAAACAAATACATTTGAGATGTCATGATATTTCATCTTATTATCCAGCTATGTTTAGGTATGTTTCACCTGTAAGGTACCAATATGGACCATTTTGATACAAACTTGTTCCATTTAAAAAACATTTCCCACCCAAGTGACAACTTTCATTCTCCAGAGTTTACTGTGTTGTCACTATTTGATGTCTGATATACAGTACAGTCCGTCAAGCAACGGGATATTCTCTCATAATACATGAAAGAGTGACCAGAGTCACAGAATTAATCAGAAAGGTCCAGAGATTTGTAATACCACTGTTGTTTCGATTTGACAGGACGCAAGACAGCAGCAGCAACCACTCAAGCTTGAAATGATGTTTCCTCCCAAATGTGTGTGTGTGTGTGTGTGTGTGTGTGTGTGTGTGTATCCTCAGTCACTGTAGTGTAGGTTACAGCAATATACAGTTATGCACAGCACTCCTGTGATTTTTTTTTCTTAACATATAAATATTGTGGACATTTTCACAATATTTTCTTCAAAATTCAATTTTTTTTGGGTAGAATAAAAGCAGTTAAAAAAAATAAATCTAAATTAAAATTAAGTTTAATATTATTAGACCCTTTAAACATTTTTTTTTCGAAATTATTCAATTGTTATACAATGATTTGCCTAATTACTCCAACTTACCTTAGTAACCTAGTTAAGCCTTTAAATGCCACTTTAAGCTGAATTCAATTCAATTCAATTCATCTTTATTTGTATAGCGCTTATACAATGTAGATTTTGTCAAAGCAGCTTCACATGGAAGTTTATAGTGAATTGAAAAGTGTCAGTTCAGTTTTCAGTGTTTAAGTTCAGTTTAGTTTAGCTCAGTTCAGTGTGGTTTAATATTCACTACTGAGAGTCCAAACACTGAGGAGCAATTCCATCGATGCGCAGCTCTACAGATCCCGAACCATGCAAGCCAGTGGCGAATACTAGTATTCTGAAAAAAATATCTTGTAAAATATTATATACTGTTATCTTGGCAAAGATAAAATAAATAAGTTATTATAAATGAGTTATTAAAAAATCTTTCTGTTAACCAAAAATTGGGGAAAACCTAGAGGGGCTAAAAATTTAAGAGGACTAACAATTCCAACTCAGGCTCAGTCTGATTGGGTACCCCTATATTAATTTCTGGAGAGCACCAAATATGTCCAACCCAGGTTCATTCTGATTACGTACCCCTATACAAATTTCTGAAGAGAGCAGAATACGTCCCAGGAGCTATGTTTTGCTGCAGTTTTTGTTTTCGTGAATCCACTAGAGGCCGCTGTATATGTTTTTTCAGATCTCAAATTTCTCTCGCGAGTGCCATTTGCACTTTCTGTTCTTGCGTCAATCCACCAGAGGCCATTGTCGACTGACTGACTTACTGACTGACCAACCAACCAATCCCCCCACCCTCCTCCTTCCCTAAACCAAACCAGTAGTATTTTAAAAAGCATCGATTGACTCCCCACCCCTTCCATAAACCCAACTGCAATGTTTTAAAAAGCAATCCAGAAAAAGAAAAGCTTGATTTTTACCATGTTTTTTCGATTTTACCACATTCTCACCCTGTTATTTTCTTGTTTATTTTATTTTTTAGCTTTTGTTTTTGTCTTACCTGCTACCGGACAAAGCTACCGGACAAACTGGTAACAGTGGAAAAGCCGTCCATATGGAGTAAGCAGTCAGCTGGTGAGCAAGAAAAGGAACGGCATCATACCGTTCAATAGCGTTTGTTTTAAAGATGAAATGCAGCCATACGTACTTCTGACTACAACCTTCGCGATCTCCAGAAATGTATAAAGGACTACGTTTTCAGAATGAGCCTTTGTTGAATATGTCCCAGGAGCCACGTTCTTTTGCAGTTTTTGTTTCCGCAAATCCACCACACTTACCTCCATATGGACAGCATTTCCGATGTTAGCAGTTTGGCCAGTGGCTCGCTGTGTACATCGGTGGACTTGGGATGCATAGCAGAGTTGAGTGCGATGATGGGGTTTGAGTCCAGCGAAGAACAGTTTCAGAAATCAAACAAAGCAAAAAATAATAAATAAATAAACAACAGGCTGAAAACATGGTGAAATTGCTGCTTTACTTGTTCTACTTTGCTTTTGAAAACACTATTGGTTGGGTTTAGGGAAGGGGATGGGTGGGTCAGGCGGTAAGTCATGTAGTCAACAGCAAGCTGGCCTGCTGGGCTGAAGTGTATATTGTGCCCTCTGGTGGATTTACACAATAAGAGGATGAGCGGGAGGAATTTGTGATCATCAAAAAAGCATACACAGCAACCTCTAATGGATTTGCAAAGATAAAAACTGCGAGCAGACGTACCTAATGTTATGTATTTCGCTTTATTTTTTTATATTTATTTTGTTTTCTTCAGATTCCAGAATCCTGAGCATCCTTTTTTTTTTGACACGAAAGTTTCCTGTATTACATAAGCGTCTCATGAATCAAATGTACTCTGACATTCTCTGGGGTAAAATTAATTGTCATGAGCTTAACTGACGCATATTTGGTTTGTAAACATTGTTGGCTTTCATTATCTCAAGAGACTAAGCGCTGCATTATTAAGAAGACAAATAACAGTCTCAAAATGAAATCCATCTTAGCAGCTTACTTTGTGACTCACACCTCCTTCTTGGCTTTTGTCCCCAAAGCATTCAATTTGCCATCATGTTCCTGTTCAGATTTCTGCTTCAGAAAATAGATTATCAAACATAAATAATAAGAGCAGCTCTAATTGTACGAGAGGCATTTAAAATGTCAGTAGCACTTTTAATGTCCATTTTTGTTCTGATTTTAACATTCTTCAGAAACTTGTAAAAACGTGGAAGGAAAGTAATTAAATATGACGTACAGTAAGGATGACTTTTTGAAAGTATCTTTTATTTGTACATTGAACCAATACAACATCATTCTGCATTATAAATGTCCAGGCACTTTTAAAAATATATTTATTTTTTATACTTTGTCTTTATTTACTTATTTATGTTTTTTTTACTCGTTCTGGTTTGATCATGTGATCTACTAAATTATTATGTTACTCATTAAATTTGAATGGCTCCCAGTTCTAAAATCAGTAGCTTTGCATAGACAATGGTCAACATGTGACTGAAACTGTAACGATCACCAGCGATCCACTCCGAACTACAAATCCCATCACGTCATTTTACACACACCAGTTGCCGATCACCATCACTATTAATGACACACATAGCTGAAACTTGTTATTGCTGATCATTCGGACTATATAGTGTTTCTTTGTTTTGTCTGCCGTGTTTTTTGATCCAAGCTTTGTCTTTTTGTTGTACTGTATGCTTTTTTACCTTCTGTACAGACCTTACACCTGTTTTATGGCTACGATTTGATTGACCTGTATGTTCCTGTTTTGCTCCTGACTATTGCCTGCCTGTACAGCTAATCCTATTAAACTGCAACTTTGTTGTCCTCGACTCGCTCCCGCTTGTGACAGAAACCTTCTCCTTAATTTAAAGTACTGAATTCTGATATGAAAATCAATATTTAAAATTATTTTGCTGAAATTTTATGAAATAGACATGTGTTTGTCTATGTATCAGCCGATTCGTGATGATTACAGTCTTCTGAGCTTACTAGTAAGCGCTGAAGGCCCATATCTATCAGCTGACAACCACTGATAACGCCCATTCAATCTAGTGATAACATTCGAAGCGGGTGTATGTATCCTGACCAGTCTATATATACAGTTGAAGTCCGAATTATTACCCCCCCCTCCCTGAATTATTAGCCCCCTGTTTATTTTTTTCCTAATTTCTGTTTAACGGAGAGAAGACTTTTTCAGCACATTTCTAAACATAATAGTTTTAATAACTCATTTCCAATAACTGATGTTTTTATCTTTGCCATGATGACAGTAAATAATATTTGAATATATATTTTTTCAAGACACTTCTATACAGCTTAAAGTGACATTTAAAGACTTAACTAGGTTGATTAGGTTAACTAGGCAGCTTAGAGTAATTAGGCAAGTTATTGTATAATGATGGTTTGTTCTGTAGACTATCGAAAAAATATATAGCTTTTACTGAATCTAATCATGTTATTCTTAATTCAAAAAAGATAAAACAACCTTAAAATAAGACCAACATATGATATAAACATCTTGCTACAGCTTACAGGTATAAAAATTGTTTCAAAATACATTTCATTAACTATATTGTTAATGTGACAATATTTAAAAACGTATTTTTGTTAATATATGCTTTGAAATGAGCAGTAGAAAATATATAACACTAAAATAGTTTAATCAGCTAAATTAATTCAGCAGTTCATTACCATTTTTCTTAATGTGACAAATATGTAACATCAAAATTCCACCTACTGTTTTAAGGTTAACAGCCTGATGTGACATCCCTGCTGAAAAATCCAGCTTAAACCAGCCTAAGCTGGTTGGCTGGTTTTAACTCTATCAGCCAGGTTTTAGAGGGGTTTTGGCCATTTCCAGGCTGGTTTCCAGCTATTTCCAGCCTGGTCTTAACTTGTTAGGCTGGAAAATGACCAGCTTAAACCAGCTAAAACCAGCTTGACCAGCCTGGTTTAAGCTGGACATAGCTGGTTTTGGCTGGTCAAGCTGGTTTTAGCTGTTCAACTCCCAGCCTGACCAGCTAAGACCAGGCTGGAAATGGCTGGAAACCAGCCTGGAAACGGCCAAATCCCCTCTAACACCAGGCTGGTCGACCAGCTAAAACCAGCCAACCAGCTGAGGCTGGTTTAAGCTGGATTTTTCAGCAGGGATATATATCACCTCAATATCTTTATTACTTGTTTTATATCAGTTTGTTCAAGAAATGTATTAAAATCCATGTAAGTGTAATCTACGATGTGTTGTTAAAACATTAGAATAGTTGAATGGGTTGAAACATACCTTTAGTAACAAAAACAAGTATCTTTAAAAATTGCTGACACTGCAAGTTGTGCTCACCAGACAGTCAAGTATTTTGAAAATGTTGCCATGACAACAAAAAATGCACAAATTCTCACGTGACTGAACCTGGATGTTACTTATATGAGACTTACCGAGTTGAAAATAAGGTATAATGCTTTAAAAAGACCTTTCCAGATAATCACACTTGTTTGTGACACCCACGTCACAGTGGGTTCTTATGGGTTAAAGCTGTTTAAGACTAAAGGAAGCATCTGTTTACAGAAAATGTACTGACACATTTCTGGCAGGACATATAGTTTGTTATATGTGGTTCTTCTTCTCTTGTAGTTTATTGTTCCATCTTCTTTTTTATTTTTGGTAATACCTTTAAATCAATTTAATATACACTGCATTGTCTAGTACATGCGGCATAGCTCTATTCTATGCAGTATATAGTTTTGATGACTTTTTTTATGATCCATATCTTTTTACAGAACTTTTTTTCTGGCCTAGAAATCTCCATTTCCACATTCCCTCATATTTCCCAGGCCGGCAGGAATCCTGAAGTCAGCTTACATGCACAGTTTGAATGCTTTAATATGAGCATCTTATACATGTCTGAAATTCCCTGGGATATCAGAAATTCAGCAGAGGATAGAGAATGAATGAGACATATCCAGGTTCCTCAGACAGGAATGTTAGAAGTGAAAGTTTTGTGAATCAGCTCAACAAGACAGTGTGACTCCATTGGCATGCGAAACAGGCAGCGGTGATGGCCGTAGTGCTTTTGTGGCCATGCAGAATGAGAGCGCGGTGAAGAGGCTGAGACTCCGACACTTAGAATGCTGCGCTGAACGCCGGCCACATACTCTGGGGCTTTGCTTTTGCATCTCATTAGGAGCTCACAGACAGAATGAGAGACGGAGACGGCCAGCTGTGCCAGGAAAACAATCAACATGAACACTTGTCCGGGCTAAAACACAAGCGCATTTATTATTTGTTATCCAAAGAAGAGGTTGCAGGTATTGTGGGCATTGCAAATTGCTGTAGATCTGTCACACTGAATGAGATTTATCAGATTTTTTGTTTTTCCCACAGAAGATGTGAAGAGTTGTATACACAGTCAAAGTCAAAAGTGAAAATGATCATAGTATGACAACACAAGTATCGTATTAAACAAAATTTCACTCATAAAGTCAGCAATATTAAATCATGTCACTGAATGAGTTATCGTTTTTCACATAAGATGTGAATACATGTATACACTAGAAAAATAAGTGTCATTTTTATCTCTGAAAATTGCTAGAAAATTTCACAATGATCATAGTATGATAATCCAACTATTAATATTAAATTTACACTTATAAAGTCAGTAATTTTACAGTTTATTTCCGGCATCTGGGGTGTTGAAAAAAAAGTAAAATAACTGCCGTTAAAAAACTGAAATTTACTGTAAAATAATGGACATTAAATGACAAAAAATTTCTTAAATTTAATTTCTGGTAAATTTCTGTAATTCAACTTCTGTTATTTTACAGTAAATTTATGATATTTAATGGCCATTATTTTACTTATTTTTTTTTCGGCACCTTAGCTGTCGGAAATTAACCGTAAAATTAATTTTTTTTTACAGTGTATATAACTTTTTTATAGTTTATTTTTTATATTTTAGTTGCGAGGTAGTAACTTTTGATGCCGCTTTTGTTTTTAAATTAGCAGTTTTGTTTAGAGTTGGCATGAAACGGAGGTTAAAATTATCCTTTCCCCCCTTTTGTGACATACATCCAATTGAAACGATGCTGGAAATAGAAAAAATATAGTGCGGTGCATGATTTCATTTTTTGGGTAACTGCTTGGATCTTTGAAAAATGGGCACTGCTAACAAAATGGAGCAAGATTAAGGAATGGCCGAAAGCAGGGCAGAAACGAGACCCGCACACAAAAGTCAATTTGAGGTTTTATGATATTTGAATATCAAGATTCTTAAGACAAATACATTTTTTACATAATAATAAAGTGCACAATTGCAGTTTAAAACAAGCACTACTGTATACATATACAATTTTTTAAAAATACATTTTAAATTCATGCAGACTTAGGTTTTGTTTGTTGCTTGTTTGAAGGCAAAAAGAAGTTAAAAAACGATGAGTGGTTGTATACTGTTGCAGGAGGCAGGGTTGCAAGTTTGTTATACTGCTTGTGTATATACGCTACACAACAATGATGGCAGTTGTGATAGAAGAAAGTGTGTTTAGGAGCCTAAACTAACTCTTCCAAAAAGTTATCTTTGGTGAGCTAATTCAAACTGCTGAAAAAAGAAAGTTATGTTACAAAATACATAATTTCAGTATGTTCTTCAATATCATTTGAAGTATACTGGGGCCCTTAGTGTTCTAATAATTGAATGGTAAGATTATTCATTCATTAAGGGGCCGATCACACCAATCACGCTTATTGTGTTGAGAGACGCCTTTTTTTGAATGATTTACTAACGGCTGCGAGTGTTGTGCGCACTGCTTATGCACCCTGTGCGCTTCGCATTTTAACTGCCTGTTGCGCCTCGCATTTTTACCCTTGCGTGTTGTGTGCTCGCAGTTAAAAAAATTAAACTGTGAGTTGAAAAAGTGCTTTATGTCAGTCTTGTTTTTTTCATTCTCTAATCAAATGAAAACCGAGGTGGGGTTTCCATTGAGGCAAAGTGCATAGAATCACTAAGAGACAACACTGTTGGTATTTGGTAAAGAGCCACTATTGTCACGCGGCGGCTATTTTGGAATGAAAATTCCAATAGAACCAAAGCACGGAAAACTAATGTTAGACAAAATGAATTAAAATATTCATTTAAATATGAGTTTAACTTAAAAAAATATTATATATATATATATATATATATATATATATATATATATATATATATATATATATATGCTCTCAGCATAAATTAATACACCCCCTTTGAAAAGTAACATTTTAAACAATAACTCAATGAAAGCAGACAACTTCCAAAATGTTTTGAGCAAGATTAAGTTTACTATATCTGGTTTCTAAAATATCTTTTTCACTTAAAACATGAAAGTAAGGTTTAAAAAATAACTAGACTACTATTTATTTTTTAGCTTTACTCATATTAAAGTGATACAACATGACTATACCCCACAACAAAAACTACTTTATCTAGTTTGTATGGCCTCCATGATTTGTAAGGACGTCATTAAAAATCATGAATAAAAAATGATGAATTTATGTGTCAGAATTCACACCCTTTGTTGTTAAATACATATTATATTCTTGTTAACATTCCATAATACCTCCTCAACCTGAACCAAATTTTACTCTTGGCAGAGTGAAATGTGACAACCTATTTGGTGCGTACTATCACACCGGTGTGATTAGAACTTTCAGTGTGCTGCAATCGGCTGCTAAATTCAATTATGCTATTCAAAAATGGGTGCATTGGGGTCTTTTCAAACAAATAGTTGAATTTTAGGTGTAGACATTAAAATACATGTAAGTACTAGCAAAACTTCTATGCTTTGTAAAATACACACAGATTTCTATGAAAATATGACTAATATATAATTATTTTTTAAACAATCAAATGGTGTACTTAATTCACACAAGATACACACTGTGTTAGTTACTAGCAAGTTAACTCTATTCTTTTCCCAGTTAAACAGCCATTGACTTTCATGTATTTTGGGAGAAATTGATAAATTAACATGTTGTAAATCCAGCGCTATAATCTCTCCACTGCAGCGCAGACTAATTTGGTGACACCCATCACCCACCATAAATCATTTTTAAGCTGTTTAAATGATAAAATATGTTTTCTTAGACAAATATGAAAATCAAAATATCAGATCATTTAAAATAAATTACACTGTAAAAAAATCTGTTATTTTATGTTATTTAAAACAAAAAGTAAAAAAATGGCCGTTAAATTACAGAAAGATACCGTAAAATAACAGATGTTAAATTACAGAAATTTCCTTAAATTTGTTTCTAGTAAATTGATGTCATCTAACGTTTGTTATTTTATGGTAAACTTTTGTAATTTAACGATTGTTTTTTTACGTTTTTTGGCACCCCAGCTGCTCGAAAAAGAAAAAAAAAAACGCAAAATAACTGATTTTGTTTTTACAGTGTAGGATCTTTAGCAATATTTGCACAAAATAAACAAAACAGAATGTATAAACCATTGGGGTCACAGTTTGTAATGTGATTAACTTGATGTGTTGACATGGAAACTTTAAAGTGAAACATTGTAAATAAAGGTCACATTAAAAACCACAAGTCAGCAGAGTTATTTAGAATATACGTGTGGAAGAAATAATTAAGGCATTTCATTTATTACAGTTTTGAACTGGATTGCCTTGGGTCTGTTGTTTATACCTACAAATATTCAGCCGAATGTTCCACAAAAACAAAATAACACACACACACAAAACATCTGCTACTTCAAGAAGTGAGCTAACAGGTTAAGGTGTCATGCTGAGTGTTTGAAACCTCTACTTTACGCCTATTCTACTTCTACAGAGATAATAACAACCCCAACACCAAAACGTATGATTTCAACACCATAAGGAGGCCAAGTTTGGAAGAAACGTTTACGACTATGCACTAGAAATAATAGATGCTATTTCTGTCTCTGTGATGCTCCCGTGAGCTTTAGACAGGCTGCGCTCATCTCTGAATGTGCGCCAGGCTTAAAGCACACCTGTCACTCTGCCTCCCTCCTGACTCTGCACTCTGGGGCCTTTTCTACCTCATTCAGGGGGTCTGCTTCCGTTCCGTGATTTGCAGTCACGCCAAATGCATGAGTCTTCCTGCTTGTTTATTCTCTGACAGTAAAGCAGGAGCCATTATCATCACGTTCAAACTTTCCGTCGTTTATAAATACGCTAAGCCTCATCTCTCGGCTGAAATAAAAGCGGCCATAAAAGCGAACTGGAATGGGCTGCACCATAAAGAATGTCAAATTGGTTTGGCCTATCCAGCAGGGGAAGTTTGTTAGAACCCAAATGTCCAAGCTGAATGTTTCTCTGTGACAATCCGGCATCATTGAGTCATCAACACAGAACTCTGCCGATGGCAATTTATTTGATTGGGATCGATACACCCTCCAGCCGCTGCACTTATTTTCTTGTCGTCAATGGAGCTTGCCAAATGGTGGGCTGATAAACAGCTAGCAGCTTTTAAAAACTGCTGCCTCTGAAGTCTATTTAGATGAGCAGTTATCGTCTGCTGGACTTCATCATGAGTTGTTTAGTTCAATGGTTCTCAACGGGCAGGTCATGACCTAAAAATGGGTTACAGGTCTGCTCTTGATGAAATAGTAACAGAAAATAATCACATACTCAAAGTTAAGGCTGAAATGAATGGTAAAATGTCTATAGCATGTGTTAAGTAACTATTATTTATTTTGCCAGTGGCTCTGTCAATGAAAATAGAAAATATGCAGTTCTATACATACTGTAAAAAATATGTGTTAATTAACAGTTTCCATATTTTGTGATTCATAAGTGTTTTTATTTTCCATTGTGAATTGCATTATGAAACCTTAATCTCTGCTCTGTCGACTTTTGATGTTGAAAATTCAACTCTACAGTTTAACAAAGTGACGTTTATTGGCATTTTAGCAGTTTGAAATAACATATTGTTTAATAAATATTAAAGAGAATTTAAAAAGTAAAAAAAAAAAACTGAAAATGCACTGGCAGTTTATTACAAGGTGTTTGTACTGTAATACAGTTGTAGAGGTCCATCTATTAGTCCTATGACGGAACTAACAGTATGGGTGAAGGTTAAATGCATGTAAAGGGAATCGTCATGACAGTTGAAAGTATCTCACACCAGATGCGTTCATTAGCAGGCTATTTAAAACGAAACTATTCATATGGCGCTCTGTGGCGCGGCAAAAATATGAACAGTGTCCTGAGTCGTGGCTAGGTGCCGAGGACAGCCACCGACTTGCGGCGCCGGTGTGTGTACCCTGATAAAAAACCTATGTTTAGAATTCTGAAATTCGTGGCGCTGCACGGCACGTCGCTGATCGGCGCTTCTGGTGTGCGACCTGCTTAAGCCTTTTCGGCACATGTGAAAATAAATATTTTTACTTGTTAAAATTTATTTTTATTTGTTTCCAACTCCTAATTTAATCTGACTCCAATTTATAATTATTAAAATTTAGATTCATCCAATTCAAGCTAATCACCTTCTAGGTTGTGATTTGCTCTAATTTAGATCGATTAACCTAATAAATCCTTATTTTCAGTTAATGGTTCATCGTTTACCCAAAGTCGCTTAGAGTCAGTATGCTGGCCAGTTACATCTGCTCACAGACACATCCTCGCCAGTTCTAGTTCTAAGATAAAGGATATAACTGTAAACTTATTTCTTTTAAGTAATATTAGCCCGCCCCATGCTTGCTCATGCAGAAAGAAAGTTTGATTTAGCCTCTAAATTATATCATACTAAGTCAGTGATTGTCAGAAATCAACAGGTCTCTAATGCTGTGCCTATGCTCCTTCCATTATGCCTGAGTGTATGAGCAATCCTGGTCGTAGGCTGCGGAAACATCAGCCTAAACAATCTACTAGATTTGAATTATTTCAGGAGATATTAAACAAGAATTTTACATTTATTTGTCAGGCAAAGATTTTCCATTCCAATTCACATAATTAAACAAAATAAGCCAATTCAGATTGTACAACAATTACCCAAATATTCATTTAAGAGTTAGAGATTAATACCTGTCTGTGTAAAAGTACGTTGCAGCATATAAATCTTGATGCAGAGCTCAGAGACTTAACACTGCCATGGGGTATCCTGACTACAGAATCCCCCAGACACTTCCCTTAAATACTCAAATCACCATAAATTCAAGACAATAAAAGCTTCACCAAGATATCCACAAGATACACCATATTAAAAACTTAGACATTCTGTGTGGAACTGCTCTGGTGAAGAAAGTACAGTCCAGGGCAAAGAGGGGGGCTCAGGATGGATGATCGAGACAACCTGAACAACTGGTTTTCTAGCTGACCTTCCTCTCAGATTAGAAAGTTTATTGTGATCAGGGTTTAATATTATGGAGAGACTTAGCATCCTTACACAGTGGTCCTCAACCACGGACATCAATTGGTACCGGGCCACACAAGAAATCATTAATTATTTCTGTTTTATTTATTATCTGTGTCTCTACGATCTTTTTTTTTTGAAAAATCTTTTATTTTGAAAAATGACTGTATTCTCTTGCTTACATCTGAATCACTTGAGTGCCCAAATTTAACCCACAAGCAGCAAAATGAGTAAGATACAGGCGTCTTTGAAAAGTTTCTTTGCTAAGAGGAAAAAGCACTGTAAAGGACCCGCAAACTACCAAGGCATGGATTCGCAACTCATTTCGTCACCTTGGAATTATAAGGTTCTGTCTGCGTTTTAAACGATTTTGAGATATTGTGCTTCAAAGTTTTTGCATTCCATATAGCAAACATTATGTGTGTAACAGTTCTCTTTCATACATTAAAATGTTATATACATGCTGCATGCATTCTAAGTGTAAATAACACAACACTTTTGTTGAACATTAATCTCATCTCATCTCATCTCATCACACAAGATCCATTTTACGGCAGAGTTTAGTTCTAACCCTGGTCAGAATCGTGTTAGACAGGTCACACAGGATGTTAACATCAGAAATTAATTGATCATGATAACAGCCAATATTTGATTACAATAGAACAAAAAGCAGCTTTTATATATATTCTATGATAAACAAACTACACAAACACTGTCTAGCAGTGTCCACATTTAGGCCCAATCCCAATTCTATCCCTTAGCCCTTCCCCTTATCCCTACCCCTCGTTTTGCATGTTCATGTGAAGGGGTAGTGGTGTCCCAATTCTCTTTAGCTTGAAGGCGTAGGGCTAAGGGGAAGGGATATACACCCCTTCGAATGAAGATTTTTCAGGAGCACACTCGTTACCAAGGGTAAGAACATTTCCCTGAATGCACCAGCTACAGCGACAGTTTCGCTGCACCCGGAAGTAAGGAGAGCCACAAATTAGTATTTTTTGTCATTATTACGAGTTTTTACAACAAACATGTGTTTTAATATATTCATAATCGCGTTCATGTTTTACCAGCATGCTTTTATAAAAAAACGCTAAATTTCGCAATCTATAATCCCTAATAATAACTTCTGTACAGCAATCCCACAACATTCTGACACTCAATGACACTCAAATACCCTGTCAGAAATGACTAGTGGCTGAGAATGAGCATTTTACTGTGTTTTTACTGTGGTTTTTGGTGTGTTTACATAGATGAATATGGCCACGGTGTAAATGTGCAGTATAGTTATGATCTCACTGTCACATTAGATCGTTATGATAACATAATATATGCCTTCAGTTATTTCCTGAAGATAAATACCAAAAAATAACACAACTGGAAAAAATACAGCAGTCGCTATGGTCTGATCTCATATGAAGCAAGAGATTGCGATGACATATGATGATGTGTGCAGTTGTTGAAGTGCTGTCCCAAATCTTAGGGGTAAATTTTGAAGGCTTTTTCCTTTCACACTTGTTTTTAAGGGCCAAGGGGTAGGGGTACAAAAAGGTCAAAAGGCTTTATAAAACAAGTTTTTCTATTGCTCTCCATCTGGAAACTCAGACATGTGGATTCAGATGGCAATTAAATTACTACAGGACCTCTGCATTTGTCCAAAACAGTAGGTTACTTGGCCAGTGATTTCCATGCGGGCCATGAGAAACAAACTGACATTCTGGATTTGGACGACTATAAAATCACAAGCTACTCCCAGTAAATAGTGAAAAAGGGCTGAAATACACATTTATTTAATTTCTAAATAAATCAGTGTATTTGAACAAATAATTTGTGCAAAAGGTTCATTTGTTCATTCATTTTTTTTTATTTTACTTTATTAATCTGGGGTCGCTACAGTGCAATGAACCGCCAACCCATCCAGCACGTTTCGCGCAGCCAATGCCCTTCCAGCCGCAACCCATCACTGGGAAACATCCATACACACTAATTTACATTCATACACTATGGCCAATTAAGCTTACCCAATTCACCTATACCACTTTTTTTTGTCTTGTGGGGTTAAACCGGAGCACCCGAAGGAATGCAAACTCCATAAAGAAATGCCAACTGACCCAGCCTGGGCTTGAACCAGCGACCTTCTTGCTGCAAGGCGATTGTGCTACCCACTGCACCCCCGTGCTGACGCAAAAGGTTCAATGACCCAATAATAGATAATAAAGATATTAAAACTATTTCTGAGATCCATGAACTATTGAATAATCTGAGAGTGTAATTCAAAGACTTACTCATAAAGACAGCCATGTATACTACTCACATTTTTAGTACAGAAAATAGAACATACACTGTAAAAAAATCCGCAATTTTACGGTTTATTTCTGGCAGCTGGGGTGCCGAAAAAAAAAGTAAAACTAAAGGCCGTTAAGTTACAGAAATTTACTGTAAAATAACAGAGGTTGAATTACAGAAATTACCAGAAATTTTTATTTAAGGAAATTTCTGTAATTTATTGTTCGTTATTTTACAGTAAATTTCAGTAATTTAACAGTCGTTATTTTAGTTTTTTTTTTCTGGCAGCCCAGCTGTAAAATTACAGATTTATTTTACAGTGTACTGTTTTAGCTCAATTATTAAGTAAACTACTTACCGATAATTTACTAATTAAGTAATTACTTACTCAGCTATTGTGCAGTTTTGTGGGCCTATGTTTGCCTTGTTGTGTCAGAAAATATGGTCGAAACAACCTGATCTCACGAGAAAACGTAAATATTTTACGTTTTATCAGTTTAGTGGCTAATTTATACAAATTCGTACGAGTTCAGTCATATGAAAATGTATGATTTTAATAAGGAGGCATGGCACCTGACTAAACCCAACCGTCATTGGGTGATGAGCAAATCATACTAAATTGTACAAATTCATACAAATTAGCCACTAATTCAAAAAGTTACAAATTGTCGTGAGATTGTGTTGGTCGAAACCATCACCGCCAGCATAAAGGTATAATTTTGAGTTAAACTAACTCATTAACGCATAAGTAAACAAGTCATTTGATTGATTGATTGATTGATTGATTGAATTATGCACCTCTAAAGGTGGTTGTCACCCCTATTGGTTTATTAAAGCAACCTGCAGAAAAGGTCACTACAAATCCTTACTGCTAATAATACAACTGTCTGAAAAGTGCGTATACAAGGACTAGAGCAAGTGCTTGTATAATTGTACCTTATGTAAAGTTCCACCTTTGAAATATAAATATAGAATCTGAATCCAGACGTAAAACCAGATGAGAGCCATAAACCAGCATTGTACAATCTTCTGCTGCCTGTGTGGCTTTAGCTGGCCTCCTTTTATTAGAAAAAAAAGCTGAGTTTAGTCGAAGCCAGCACTGGGGCTATTCCCAAAGTTAGACAATGCTTCAGAAACACCCAGAGCAAAGCAAGCAGCTTTTGAAGTGGATGCTGTTCTAATTTCATTCCAAAAGTGCCTGGCAACAAAAAAGAGAGCCGAAATTGAGTTCCGTAAGAGGACAAAGGTTTTGAATATGTGTGCAATAGCTGATAATGTTGTCATAATGAGGCACGGTTACGCTCTCTAACAGGATTAGGCACCGAAAAGCAAAAACGCAGCATTTTCCGAGGTATAAAGTCAGGGCAGCAACATAAAGTTCACCTTTTGATTTCATCTACTGCTCATCCTTTATCTCCTAGAGTGAAGACCTACTTTTTAAATATAAACCTTGCATGGCTGATTGATGTTGAAAGCGGCTAATTAAGTTAAAGAGCAATTATTGATAATGAAAGCCTAATGATACATTATTTAAATCGAGTGGCACCTTATTCAATAGTTCTGATTGCGCAATGATGAGACGAGTGTCATTATGTCCAGAGGACTGGATGAGTTTTACCAAATCAATTTTAAATTGAGACAGCTTTTTCCATAATTTTGGATCGTAAGGCCATTAGAAGCTGATTATTTTGCTCACACGTCTAACGCACATTTAAACTGAGAAGCTAAGAGAAGCTGGGAGTGGAGAATTCAAAGTCAAGGATTGCAAATTGTCTACAAGCTGGTCGGAGGCTGATTAGCTGCAGCAGCCATAAACTGTATGCTCTCTGAGAAGGTGCCAAGCTTGTTGATGCACATATGCATTATGCTTGATTAATCTGGGAATTGCTTTTCCCTCTATGGTTTAAAACAGGGCTGTCTGATAAACAAATTATATAAAAAAAGAAGTTTTTCCCTTCTTTATTTCTCACTTTTGCTAAAAAATAGACAGGGTATGATAAAATGGTGTTTATTAAGTGCTATAGAGTAGTTTCATAATGTGTCATAAGTTGGACATATTGGAAACAAATTCCATTCAGACCATTTAAATCAGTGAATACTTACCTGGAGACTTGCTCTGAACAAATCAGTGTGTTTCAAATGGGATATACAGTACATCTGGAAAGTATTCATAGAGCTTCACTTTTTCCACATTTTTTGTTACTTATTCCAAAATGGATTAAATTAATTTATTTCCTCAAAATTCTACACTCAATACCCCATAATGACAATGTGAAAAAACATTTTAATTGTTGCAAAAAAAAAAAAAAAAAAAAAAAAAAACCCTGAAAAATCACATGTACAGAAGTATTCACAACCTTTGCTCAATATTTTGTTGATGCACCTTTGGCAGCGATTACAGCCTCAAGTCTTTTTGAACATGATGCCACAAGCTTGGCACACCTGTCTTTAGGAATTTTTGCCCATTCATCTTTGCAGTTTCTCTCAAGCTCTATCAGGTTGGATGGGAAGCGACAGTTTACAGCCATTTTCAGATCTCTCCAGAGATGTTCAACAGGATGTAGATCTGGGCTTTGGCTGGGACATTCACCAAGTTGTTGTGAAGCCACTCCATTGATATTTTGGCGGTGTGCTTTTGGCCATTGTCCTGCTGGAAGATGAACCATCGCCCCAGTCAAGAGCACTCTGAAGCAGGTTTTTATTCAGGATGTCTATGTACATTGCTGCATTCATCTTTCCTTCTATCCTGTCTAGTCTTCCAGTTCCTGCTGCTGAAAAACATCCCCACAGCATGATGCTGCCACCACCATGTTTCACTGTAGGAATGGTATTAGCCTGGTGATGAGCGGTGCCTGGTTTTCTCCAAACATAACGCCTGGCATTCACTCTAAAGAGTGCAATTTTAGCAATTTTCATCAGACCAGAGTCCTTTAGATGTCTTTTGGCAAATTCCAGGCGGGGAGTGGCTTCCGTCTGACCACTCTACCATACAGGCCTGATTGGTGGATTGCTGCACAGATGGTTGTCCTTCTGTAAGTTTCTCCTCTCTCCACAGAAGAACGCTGGAGCTCACAATGATTGACCATCAATCGGGTTATTGATCACCTCCCTGATTAAGGCCCTTTCCCCCCGATTACTCAGCTTAGATGGCCAGCCAGCTCTAGGAAGAGTCCTGGGGATTCCAAACATTTTTCACTTACAGATGATGGAGGCCGCTGTGCTCACTGGAACTTTCAGAGCAGCAGAATTTTTTTCTGTAATCTTCCCCAGCCTTGTGCCTCGAGACTATCCTGTCTTGGAGGTCTACAGACTATTTTTTTGTCTTCATGCTTACTTTGACATGCACTGTCAACCCTGGGACCTTATATAGACATGTGTATGCCTTTTCAAATCATGTCCAATCAACTAAATCCACTGTCAAATGTATCAAAATAGTAAACCATACCATATCACTTTTTGGCACCTTTTTGTAAGGATATCCAACACAATATGGTGCCAAAGGGTGGAGCTAGACCTGAACTAAACTGTACCATGCTGGTAAGTGAAAACAAGATGTAATAGTTCCTTATTTTATTTATACTTTTTAAAATGTATTGATTATTTAGCAAATAAGCACTTCAACAGTTGCCTATAGTTAGTTCCATATAGAGAGCAGGTATTTCAATGACTATGAGTAAAACTGTGCAGCATTTGTAGTTGCTGATGTGGAGACTTGTTTAATTGAACGAATAAGCTTCCCTTCACACTCAGTGGGTAATTACTATCTAATTATCAAATTAAGTCACTGTCAGAAGAACAGGATTTTTCAAAAAATATCCCCAAGACAGGATAGAATTATACAATTTAATTATACAAGAATTATACAATTAATATCAAGTTCATGGACACCTATAAAAATTGCCATGCAAAACGATAAGGCCTCAGCAATCTCATTTTCAAAATCAGTTCACTATCCACTTTCTGAAGAGGTCATTTTGTTTTCAATCAATTAATCAATCAATCAATCAATCAATCAATCAATAAAAAATTAACTTGAAAATCCTTGCATGTTCAAAAAAGACCAGATATTGAAATAAAAGTTTATTATTATTATTATTATTATTATTATTATTATTATTATTATTATT
>CAIGQZ010001206.1:7903389-7929751 GCA_903798205.1 Danio tinwini
TACACTCACCGGCCACTTTATTAGGTACACCTTACTAGTACCGGGTTGGACCCCCTTTTACCTTCAAAACTGCATTAATCCTTCATGGCATAGATTCAACAAGGTACTGGAATTATTGCTCAGAGATTTTAGTCCATATTGACATGATAGCATCGCACAGTTGCTGCTGATTTTTTCGGCTACACATCCATGATGCAAATCTCCCCTTCCACCACATCCCGAAGGTGCTCTATTGGATTGAGATCTGGGGATTGTGAAGGCCATTTGAGTACAGTGAACTCATTGTCATGTTCAAGAAGCCAGTATGGGATGATTCGCGCTTTATAACATGACGCGTTGTCCTGCTGGAAGTAGCTGTCAGAAGATGGGTACACTGTGGTCATAAACGGATGGACATGGTTGGCAACAATACTCAGGTAGGCTGTGGCTTTGACACGATGTTTAATTGGTACTAATAGGCCCAAAGTGTGCCAAGAAAATATCCCTCACACCATTACACCACCACAACTGAACTGTTGATACAAGGCAATTTGGATCAATGCTTTCATGTTATTTATGCTAAATTCTGACCCTACCATCCTAATGTCATAGAAGAAATTAAGACTGGAACATTTTTCCAATCTTATATTGTCGAGACTGTGTGGATTGTATCCTCAGTTTCCTGTTATTAGCTGACAGGAGTGGCACCTGGTGCAGTCATCTGGCAGTCATCCTCAAAATTCAATGTGTTGTGCATACAGAGATACTCTTCTGCATACCTCGGTTGTAACGAGTGGTTATTTGAGTTACTGTTGCCTTTCTATTAGCTGGAACCAGTCTAGCCATTTTTCTCTGACCTTTGGCATCAACAAGGCATTTGCACCCACAGAACTGCCGCTCACTGGATATTTTCTCTAAAAATCCCAGTAGATCAGCAATGTCTGAAATGCTCAGACCAGCAATGTCTGGCACCAACAACTATGCCACAATTAAAGTCGCTTAAAATCAACTTTCTTCCCCATTCTGATGCTCCATTTGAACTTCAGCAGATCGTCGTGACGATGTCTACACGTCTAAATGTATTAAGTTGCTGCCATTTCATTGGCTGATTGGTAATTTGCTTTAATGAGCAGTCAGACAGGTGTACCTAATAAAGTGGCTGGTGAGTGTATATATGTCATGTATTTGTTAACACTTATTTTATTATATTAACATAAATACTTTATATATTTTTACATCTTTAGCATGAGGTAACAATACTATTCCATACCATCATAGAAAGTCAAACTAATTTGCAAAGACATGAGGGTGAATAAATATGACCAAACTTTTCTTCTTCTTTTTTTGTCCTTTTTTGGTGAACTTTTAACTTTTAAATGATGGTTTTGATGCACAAGGTGGTGAACAATGAATCCCATTTGATTCATTGTGGTTATTTTGAGGGAAATTGGAAAACTAATGGGCTTCCGGAATTTTTAAATGACGTGATAAATGGATGCTTGATTGTTACAAAGTGTCTCCTGTAGAGGTATTCTTCATACTTACTCTCTGAACAATATCAGTATGCCTCTACGTCATGTTAATGCTTGTGCTAGTGCTGAAACCAGACAGAAAGGTCACTTCGCCCTCAAGTTACAGTATTAGAATTGGATTTTCCCATGTTGGAGCTTTTGTTAGGACTTCTGTACCATGTTAGAGGAAGGTCAAACTTTGGTTCCTGGCTGATTACACCATGACTGTGCCATTAATCACGACTGCACCCGGCAGTGAAGTCCTATAGTTCAGAGAAGCACTGAGACAGAACCGAACTGTGGAGGACAGCGATGGAAGAAGGGCAGCTCAGATTTTTTTCTGATTGACAGATGGAACAATGCAGCAGATGCTGGCAGCAGTTTAGAGTTAAACATCACATGGATGGAGGAAGCTGTGAGTAGCAAATTAAAGTGACAGCCACTATTCCTAGTTACACACACACACATAGTGTTTTCTTTCAAAATGTTCTAATTTTCATATATATTCAAATTTTTTGTTCAAATTTTTGTTACATTTTCTAAAATGTTCTAATTTTCAAAAACAACAACAACAACAACAAAATAATAATACTGCAAATCAAGGGCAAGTCCAGATCATAGACTGTAAAAATATGGACGTAGCATCTGTGATGTCACCTGTAGTTACCCCTGTTTTTTTTCTTTCTCTTTTTTAGTATAATTTTTTGGTTTAATTTACTTACATATTATTTTCTTTTGCTGCTATAATGTCAACTTCTTAACTGATTTAGTAAGCTTTTGATTGTAAAATGTTGAGTTTATACAAAAAAAATGTAAATAACATTAAAATGAAGCTTCAAGTCACTGCGCCAACCCTGCATCATTACGGGGTAACCAAAAATGGGCAAAGAGGCGGGGCATGGGCGGAGTTTGAGAAGCCTGATTGCATTTTGTTTAGATCAGGTTTGCTTTGTGTGAAACGCTTACCTGTGCGTTCACACTGAAGGTGGCGGGAACATCACATTTCACTCTGGCCACCCTATCGATGAAGTTGTCTGCCTTCACAACTCCCTTTATTAATATGGGGTCGCTACAGCGGAAGGAACCGCCAACTAATCCAGCATATGTTTTACGCAGCGGATGCCCTTCCAGCTGCAACCCATCACTGGAAAACACCCAAACATTCTTATTCACACACATACACTACAGACAATTTAGCTTACCCAATTCACCTATACTTGTGGGGGAAACCAGAGCACCCGGAGGAAACCGACGCGAACATACAAACTCCACACAGAAATGCCAACTGACCAAGCAAAAAAATGCTTTCTAAAATTCATTTCAACTATGGAAGATCAAGTTGTTGCGTGTGATGTGGCTTTGCTCTACTTATCCAATATGTGTCCATACAGTATGTCTGAAATATTTTGAAGCAGCAATACTGTTTTGTACTGTCATTTTAGTTATCATGAGATTCCTGCAGAACAACCAAAGTTCACAGGACTGTGTTCTCTAGAATCCTCTCAAGCAGTGGACTTCCAATTACTTGCCGCCGAACTGTGTCATAGCTCATTACCATAAAGTTGACTTGATTTCAACTCTCCTTCTTCGACTTCTAGTCACTTTGATGCTCTTGCCACTTTCGATGTGAAAGCACAGTAATACTTCATTGAACTCGTGTGTGTTCTACCAACATGTGCTTGGTTGAATGTCTACGTATAATGTGTTTACAGAATTTGGTCTTTTAAAGAAACAGTTTTAATACATAAAGCCCCGTTATTCTTATGACTTTTTACTACAGCAGGAAAACGCTATGACTTCCAAATACTCCAATTAAAGTCTGTGTTAGTTCATAAAAAACAATAATATAAACAATAAATTGAAATACAACATATATGCCAAGTTCAGTGTCTGGAATCAGACTTGATGGCGAGCTGCAGATCCCTGTCAATCAAGTGGCCATGCCCTTAATCATGTAGAATGTTAAGGCTGAATATAAATTAAATGGATGAGTTATAAAATAATTCACATCCCTCACAGTTGTCATGAAGGGTAATATTGGCTATACACCAAACCCAATTTTTGTACCAGGCTGTAAACACATTTTTTTCTGCTATAAATTTGGACATTTCTACATGGCCGTCTATGAGGATTTGTTCATTTCTGGAGCCAGCCCCCAGTGGCCAGTTGATGAATTGCAGTTTAATTTACTTTCATTATAATTTCACAAAGGAGAGCGGGGCGACACAGTGGCGCAGTAGGTAGTGCTTTTGCCTCACAGCACGAAGGTCGCTGGTTCGAGCCTCAGCTGGGTCAGTTGGCATTTCTGTGTGGAATTTGTTAGCGTCTCTGCGTTAACGTGGGTTTTCTTCGGGTGCTCCGGTTTCCCCCACAGTCCAAAGACATGTGATAACATGAACAATGCAATACTAATTCAACATTGATTAAACTGTTTGCTGAATATGAATATGAAAATAATGGTATCAGTTGTTCTGTTGTTCCAAATTCCTCAGACTTTCTTTGGTCTTTAATACAAAAATAAATATATTTTAGACGAAATCTGAAAGCTCTCTGATCTTCCATATACAGCAAGGTTCCAGACTTGTTCAAAGTCTAGAAAGGTACCAAAAATATATATCCTCAAAACAAATATTATATGCCTTCATCGGTTTATATTATCAAGCTACAAGAATGCTTGTGTACACATTAACCCTTTGGTGTCTGAGGGTGTTTTGAACCACCAAAGAAGTGTTGACATTCCCTGACTTTTGTGCCTTTTTTCAGTTTCTTACTGTAAATTAAAAAGCTATGACACTGTACAGTATTTGAATGTTTTACTGTATTTGTATAACATTGTGTTACAATATTATGCAATCAGCATGTATGTATGCTGTTGTATTAAAAAAAAAATTAAAACATTTTTAAATCATTAAAATAATGCTAAAACAGGTCATAAATATGCATATATTCATTCATTCATTCATTTTATTTTCTTAGTCCCTTTATTATTCTGGGGTCGCCACTGTGGAATGAACCGCCAACTTATCCACCATTTGTTTTACGCAGCAGATGTCCTTCCAGCTGCAACCCATCTCTGGGAAACATCCATACACACTTATATTCACACACATACACTATGGACAATTTAGCCTAATTCACCTGTACCGCATGTCTTTGGACTGTGGGGGAAACCGAAGCACCCGGAGGAAACCCATGCAAACGTGGGGAGATGCATATATTCAGCTATTGCTAATTCATTGATAGTGATTAGAGTTTGTTTTGTTTTGTTTTTTTAACAACAAAATGATCTGAAAATCACCTTGTTTACTCATATACTTTAAACAATATATTGAAGCAAAGCACAGGTGCATTAAAGGTAATATATCAGCAGTGTGACTGAGCCCAACGCACATAAAAAGAAGCGATTCAGTCTTTTTAATGAATTATCCCTTACTAAATGTTCATGTTAATGCTTACTGATACATACTGAATATTAAAACACTGTATCCGTTAACATTAGACAAAACTAAGTTGAATGAACTTTAAATGAAGTAGTATTGTTGGTATCACTTTATTTTGATGGTCCCTTTAACACATTTTGCTGATTATAAGTTCCATTGCAACTACATGCCAACTAAGTCTCATTAGAGTGTTAGTAGATTGTAAAGGTTAGGGTTAGTGACATTTACCTGCAAAGTTTATCATAGTCAGTTAGTGGAGCAGTATCAGGAGATATGAAACAGACAGTCTACTTATACTGTAATGAAAATTATTTGGCATGTATAGCAGTTGCAGTGTAACTTGCAGTCAATTAAATGTGTATAATGGACCATCAAAATAAAAACATACTGTATTTTCATTCATTCATTCATTCATTCATCCATTCATTCATTTATTCATTCATTCATTCGTTCATTCATTCATTCTTTCTTGTACTAGCGTTAACAAAGACAACACATATATCAGTGCAATTATAGGCTATACTGCTCATATTTAAAGGCATAGTTAACCCAAAAATGAAAATTCTGTTATCATTTACTTAAGCTCCACTTGTTCTAAACCTTTACTTTTTTTTTAAGTATGTTGAAAACTGGTTTATTCCTACTATGAAAATCTATGGTCAATGCCTACTGGTATAGTTCAGAGAAGCATAGAGACCAAGCTGAACTCTGAAGGAAAGCTCTGAAAGGGCAGCTCAGATTTACTCTGATTGACAGCTGGAACAACACAAAGATGCTGGCAGCAGTTTAGAGTTAAAACATCACATGGAGTGAGGAAGTTGTGGATAGTACACTAAAGTGACAGACAGTGCGTTTCTTTCAAAATGCTCTCCATCCACACTGGCATTTCAAAATGTTTTCAGAAGTTTCTTGTCCACACTGAAACACAGAAAAGCAAATAAAACACTCCTTTATTATTATTATTATTATTATTATTATTATTAGTGTAACAGAATACAGTTTATATTAATAACTGTTTGGATTTTTTAACACTCCTGTTGTGTTCACATCCCACCCTTTGCTTACTTCAGTGTTTGAAGTTGTGCCAAATTATTCTATAAAGTATACTTGACTTTAACCAGCCTTTTCGGTCAACTTAAAAAAATAATTTGGCACAACTTCAACCACTGAAGTTTAATAAACTCAAAATTTCTTTGCAGCTGTTTGCTCTAAAATTTTAAGGTAACTCAACTTTTTTATTTTTTTACAGTGTGGGACACTAAAGCTGGATTTATACTTTCGCCTGGTGCCGCGTTGCGGACCTCTGGACGAGGGTTTTATACTTACCACATTCATCGTTGTGATAGTCTTTAAAACGACAGGGGGGCGGTCAAAAGAAACTCACTGTAAAATCAGACGGCTAAACAGAGATTTAGAAAGTTTCCGGAACTACGTTATATTATCAACATCATTATTTTAAACTAACTATTTAAAAAAACTATAATGTTATTGATTATAAGGATTTTATAACCATTCAATATTTTTTATCAAACTTTGATGCATCAGTTGAAAGTTTTACCTATTAAAGTTTATTAAAATATTATTGACAACAGAACATGAGTTGCTCTACAAATAAATTTTTATTATGGCAAAAATAAAAGCAAAAAAAAAGTACACTTACTAACAAATACAGATGTTTTTTTTTTTTTTTTTTTCAGATTTAGCCGCTCCACAATTCACACAATAATGTCTGGCTAGTTTCTCTCCTATATTTATGCTAAAAAGGCAGTAATTGTCCAACATTCCTGACTATTATCACCAATAAAGCCTAGAAAAACAGGCATCAGTATATTGTAAACCAATAGGTTCAAATATTCTTTTCCAGTTATCAAATAAATAATTTGTTCCTTAATTATAGTTTTGTTACTATTAAATTGTTTTAAATTCAAAATTGTAATAAATACATCACTGTAAAACCTATGACTGGTGGAAAAACATATTCTGTAATTGTTTAACTGGGTCTCCACTGTCGCCATGGCCTCTTTTGGCTTTGACAATCTTATTCCTCAGGTTTTTCCAAACCTTTTAACAAAAACTTTCCTCCTTTCCCACTGTTGTTGCAATTTCTAGCCAATATTTATTGATCATCTGGTTATCTCTACAATCACTGATCATAAAGAGAACCTCCGCAAACAAAACAACGACATCATATTCGCCGTGCGCACTCAAGTGGACTAGCGGACGCGTCGAGTATAAACCAGGCTTAGGCACTCAACCTGAAGCCTCAAGCCCACGCACGCCTTCAACCAGTGCTGATATGCAGCCATATTGCACTGCTACTCGTGTGATATTCATTCATTCATTCTTTTCGGCTTAGTCCCTTTATTAATTCGGGGTCACCACAGCGGAATAAATCACCAACTTTCTTTCTACACTGGAGTGATTATTGGTTACCAATATTCTTCAAAATTTATTTTGTGTGTGTTCAACAGGTAGCAAACACACATGCTGTTTATTTAAATTGCATTCATTAGGACATAGCAGTCACTCAAACAGAGATGTCACTGCTTGGCATCTGTTGTCGTTTGTGTCTTCCAACCTCGGACCACCCTGTGGGAGCAGTGACAGGTCCCTGACAGCACGAGAAGACAGAAAATAAGTGCAGTGTCGGTTTTTAAGAGAGCAGCGGTGCATGAAAAGCGGTTTTAACCTTCCCTTTGAAACTCAAAGAATAGCACTTGAAGACTCCAAGGCACAAGTTGCTTTTTTATGTTGAGAAAAAAGAGGTTATATTTCTATCCCATCTACAGTATTAAAGCAGTGACTGTACTGAAGTGCGAGCCGAGGAGCTATTGGGAATAAAAAAAAAGCTTTTAAGCCAAAAGCATGTGAGTATCACATCATATATTTTGGAACATGTCCGTACTTGAAACAGATAAGGGGATTTTTTTTTATTATTATAATTTTTTGTCATTTGTGAGGGTGAACTTGTGAATCGCAAGGGAAGAATTAACATATAAAATGTTTATAGCAATTGCTGACAATGAGCAGCCATAACAAAAACAAAGAATGTACAACCATATACCAAAATAAAAAAAAAGGAAAAACAAGATTTTGGCTCGATTTTTGTTTTTTGATTCAGGGTAGCAAAATGGATAAACGACTTTAAAATATATTATCCACATGTAGGCAGTGCATTTTTCTCTGATTGGTTAACCAAACATCCTTTATGTGTTTACCAAAATAATAGTCCTCTGAGGAACTAAATTGATATGTTCTATCATTTGAACCACACACAGTTAGCAGGCGTACATTCATTGCGTATGAAAAAAGTACATAAATATGTAAATTAGCTGTGTTATTAGACATTTGTCATTAAAATAACATCATAGTTTGCTGCCAAATATCAAGCTGCGGCTAAATATCAACTTTGATATAAACAGCCCTTTGAGTAAGTATATATATATATATATATATATATATATATATATATATATATATATATATATATATTTATTTTATTTTTTTTTCCCAATTTCTGTTTAACGAAGAGAAGATTTTTTTCAACACATTTCTAAACATAATAGTTTTAATAACTCATTTTTATTAACTCATTTCTAATAACTCGGTTGTAAGGGCCAAGGGGAAGGGTAAAGGTAAAGGGGGAGGGGTACAAAAATAGATTTGGGATTGGGCCTAAATGTTCTCAATCCTTTCCTCCTTTCACATCCTTAAAAAAACTATGAAAAAGGTGAGTGCTTCTATGAGCAGACTAATTTATTCAAAAATGTGTTTTTTTTTTTATGGAATAAAGAGTAAAAAAAAGTATCTGATCTGTAAAATGCTCAAATGTAGTGATATTATGCCATTAGTGTAGTTGTGTCTATTGCTTATATTAAAATGAATTTGTTTATATTATATTATATCAATTAATATAAATATAAAAATGGTAGAACTGCAGAAATATGCATTGTTCATTTCCATTGAGAAATTGATACAAATAAGAATTTTAAATTAGCTTACTTATGCTGTATACAAAATAGTGTAACCGACTGATCCTACTGCACCCAACCCAGTCTGAGCTGGGATCAAACTGGCAATTCTTTGCATGGGAATCGGTAATAAAGAGGCTGAAGACCATGGGCCTTAGTGTCTGTCGCTAGAGCACCTTTGAGGTTTACCTGTATAGCACTTCGCTAGCTGGCCACCATTACACTCACCTCCCTGAACCTCACTCCCATCCCGGACGAGCCCCCACATGTAACCCGCTAGTCATACTGCACCCAACACGGTCTGAGCTGGGATTGAACCGATGATTCTTTGCATGGGAATCGGTTGCTCTAACAAGGAGGTTAAAGACCATGGCCTTTACGTCACCTTTTGAGGTCAGAGGAGTGAGGTTTACCTGCATAGCACTTCGCTAGCTGGCCTAGGTTACAATAGTAATGTTTAAACTGTAAATATGAAAAGTTTATTTTATGGAAGTTGAAACTAAATCGAAAACTGCATGATAACCTTGTTCATTTATTTTTTATTTTTGTAAAGATGCATATGGCTACTACAAAGGGAGCATTGTTGTGGTTATGAGCCCTTGAAGTTTCAGCAGTGCTGTAAAACAATTTTATAAAAGCTGCATGATAGCAATGTCTCCGCACACCACCAGTGGGGTTCATTAACGTGACCTTCCAGTGCATTCATTCATTTTTATTTTCTCCCTCACTTCACGCTTGTTTATTTGTTTTCCGATCCATTAGGTCGGCGGCAGGGACGACATCTATTTTTGCCTTTATTTCTCCGGCCTCGCTGTATACGGTCCTGAGAGAGAGGAATTATACATTAACCGGAGGTTTTCCTCGTGTTGCCTCGACCCTTGCAACTCATCACATCAAAGCAGAGGAGCACAAAGAGCCATTGATATGTGATCGTTATGATTCTTAGAGAGTGCGCTCATCTAATGTGGGCGTATTGCCCACTTCACTCACTGTAGAGTCTGATCTCTGCCAAACACAGAGGCAGCATTGATGGTCTTGATGTTCACGTGGAAGTTGTCGAAGCACCAAGAAAGGAAAAAAAAACATTACAAGTGAATTTTTTTCCTTTACATCTTTAATACAACATTTACAGCAGGATATTCAATCAAACTGCAGAATGAGATTCATTAGAATCTATCAGAGATATTTAGCTGTGGAGCTGCATGGATAATAAACACACAGCAATAACAGATACTAAGTTTCATTAATCATTCAGTAACACTTATCTTTTTTTTCCACGTCTTTTTTGATTAATTATTAATTCATTAATTCAACACAGGGTGATTGTGAAAAAGTACCCACGTATACATTTCTGGAGAGAGCTAATTATGTAGCCGGTGCTAAGTATGGCTTCATTTCATCTTTAAAATGAATGCTTTGGCGCGGTATGACGCCACTAATGGCTTCTGATTCTTTTCATGCTACCAGCTGACCACTTACCTCCATGTGGATGGCTTTTCCGATGTTACCAGTTTGCCCAGTACCTCGCCATGTATGTCAGTGGACTTGAAATGCAGAGAGGAGTTGACCATAAAGTCTAAAAAAGTCAATAAACAAGGAAATAATGAGGTGAGAATGTGGCAAGAGCTGAAAACATGGTAGAAATCAGCTTTTCCCTTTTCTGGATTGCATTTAAAAAACACTATCGGTTGGTTTTAGTGAAGGGGTGATCGGGTCAATCGGTGCTTTTGAAAACACTATTGGTTGGGTTTAGAGAAGGAGGATGGTGGGAGAATCGGTCGGTCGCTTAGTCATTCAGTCATTCAGTCAACAGCAGCCTCTGGTGGATTTACGTGAAAACAGCAGGCACGAATGGCACTCGCGAGAAATAATTGAGATCTGAAAAAGTGTACACAGCGACCTCTGGTGGATTCACAAATACAAAAACTGCAAAAAATGTACCTCCTGGGATGTATTTCACACTGTCCAGAAATGTATACAGGGGTACATATCTATAATAAGGATAGGTTGCATTAATTCATTCATCCAATCATTGATTGATTCATTCATTCATACGGTCATTCATTCATTCATTTGTGGGATATATAAACATTTTAACTACTTACACAATTACAAATCATTTATGATTTTGTTTTTATGTTTTAACAGAACACAATTTAAGTCATATTAACAGATCATTGTTAAATTGTGCCATTTATTCAAACGCATAACAGATAAGCTGCTAATCAGTGTACATAATTTGTTAAATTAATTTGTAAATTGCTATTAAAACATAAATGGTCATATTTGAAAACTTTAAAAGTTCCAATTATTTAATTTTTTTTTAACTGATTATGCAAATTGAGTATTCATTAGTAAACATTTATAATTTTTAAAATGTGTATCTGAATGCATATTCATATACATATGCAATGCAAAATGATATAAAATGTTAACTAAGGGTATAACAATCGAATAATACATAAATCATCATTTAGACACGTATTAAACATTAAGTTACAAATTATTGTGTGCACAAGATTTACATCATTTTAAAATGTCTCCTTAATATTTTTTGATTATTATGTACACTACCTGAAAAAAGTCTTGTCAATGATCCAAGTTGTAAGAGCAACAAATAATAACTTGACTTCTTGTTGATCGTTTGAAAAAGTGTTTGAAAGGTAGATTTTTCCAACGAATCATCTGTTGAACTGCATCCCAATCATCACAAATACTGCAGAAGACTGACAGGAACACGCATGGACCCAAGATTCTCACAATAATCAGTCAAGTTTGGTGATGAAAAAAATCATGATTTGGTGTTACATTCAGTTTGAGGGCATGCGAGAGATCTGCAGAGTGGATGGCAACATCAACAGCCTGAGGTATCAAGACATTTGTACTGCCCATTACATTACAAACCAGAGGAGAGGACAAATTCTTCAGCAGGATAGCGCTCCTTCTCACATTTCAACCTTGACATAAGCTCCTGAAAGCAAAGACTGTCAAGGTGCTCCAGGATTGGCCAGCCCAGTCACCAGACATGAACATTACTGAGCATGTCTGGGTAAGATGAGGAAAGCATTGAAGCATATAAGCCACTTCTGATACCAAATGATCAATTAAAAGTCAAGTTGTTATTTGTTTCAAAACTATTTAACGCTGTTTCATTGACAAGACTTTTGTCAGGTAGTGTACCTGTACTTGCACCTCAATGAGTCAACAGTGTTAGATTGAACAGTATGTATTGTAAGCTGTATTATTGGCAAAGCATTCATAATGTTTAGAATTTCTTTATTAGACATTAGAATAAGTGAAACTGGAGAATAAAAAGTCTCCCAAAATGGGGATGCACGACTTTAACCCACATAAACACAAAATGAACAGTGTAAAATCAATTGCAAATGCTTCTACAGCTTGAAGCAAAATCTTTGCCTTAGATCAGTGTTTGGTTTCGTTGAAATTAATTGGATGATGTTGACAAGTCCTCACCCAGCAGGCCACTCTCTCCTTCATTCATAACTGCTGTGGTCCAGCCGCGCGACACTGATTGCGTGACACTGCTGCTCTGCTGGAAAGCAAGAACTAATTATACAAGGAAGCAAAACGTTTTCTCTGTATTCCGAACTTCTGTCAGCGGCGTGTCACATGCTTTACTCTCTGTCAGTTTACTCAGAGGGACTCGTAAATTTCATAAACCGAGACAGTGTCACCTTTTCTGCGGCGCTTTAGGGATTGGCTTTTGATTTGTTCCGTAGGAAATCCGAACGATGTTTGTCTTTTGTTTTCATCCGCCATGACTTTTGACATTTTCACATTCAATGGACATCAAAACAAGGATGTTTGCTTGCCGTTCGTGCCCCAACATGGCAAAACAAAGCCTGTGAGTGATCTCCCGAAGGTTTGCGAACACGTGCGGACAAGGAAATGTCACTCCTCTCAAGCGCCGATCAAAGATGAGAGGACGATGACACATGAAGGCATAATAATAAAGACGAGATAGAGCGAGAAGAATGCCTGCACCCTGTTCATGGCACCCCGACATCCTGGCCTTCTATCCTACAATCCATCACTGTGTCTCTGACTGGGCCACCCGGTACAGTGACAAATCTGCCTGTCAGGAGTACAGGGTCTGTCTTGACAGGCTGGCATTTTAACTACAAAGATTAATTTTGAAACTTACCAGCTCTTTCTCCCAGACAACATCTCTATGATTAATATGGCAAAAAGAAGCTCATGACCCCTATATGCTTTCATTTTGTAAGAGCATGAAGACTTTAGCTGTTGTGAAACATCAATAAAAAAGCAAAACAGTGGCAAGAGATGCGCTAGAAGGGTGTTGTTTACAGTCATAATAAGTTCAGCTGTCGATCCACTTTGAAGATAAACTCTGTTGTCTTTCATCATTCATGAGTTTAAAGGAATTGCACTAAACCCATCAGTATCTAACCCACCTAGAAAAAACAAACAAAAAAACAAAGTATTAAATTTTTCTTTTTTTCTTTTGTATTTATTTTTTGATTGCCTTGAGTTTCTTTTTACATTATCTACTTGTTTACTTCAATAACAGCTTCCAAACTTTTGCTAACATTCAATTTGGACCTACTTTATATACATTGGAATAAACGGTTCATTGGATTTACTAATTTTTAATATTTTTTTTAAGGTAAGTGGATGCAAACTATTAATATGGGCAAAATTTAAACATAAAATAAGTTGAACATTACTAAATTTTATTTGTTTGTTTAAATTTAGCCACTATAAATATTTTTCAACCAGTTACCTTACAAAAAAAATCCAAGTAATCTCTATATATATATTTTTTTTTTTACAGTATACCTGTCTTTGTAACGACAGGTGCGTGAGGTGAGGATCCACATGCAGTTTAATATGAGATTTGTCAGGCAGGCAATGGTCAAACTGCAGCAAACAGATACATACAGGTAATCCAAAAGGCGAAGTCAAGTAATAGGCGAATGGTCAGTACAGGTAAGAATGGCTGACGTGAAACTGACGTTTCGACACCGTGTAGAGATCCTGAAGCGCAAGTGTTTCGAAACACTGTACCAAACCATGATCTGAAACACCTAGGTCACATGACTAAGGTGATTCGAGACACCCAGGTCATGTGACTAAACTGTTTTGAAACACCAGGGGCTTGTTTCAGTAAGGAGGTTCAACCTACTCGGAGTTTAAACTTGAACTCTGAATTGATTTGCCAAGAGATTAAAAACTATTTCGGTTTTAGAATAGCTGATCTGAGTTGGGTCAATCAACTTTGAGTAAACCAACTCAAAGTTAAGCGCGCACACCGGGACTATAGAAAGGCATTATCAATGGAGCACCGATAATACGAGTTCCCCAGTTGAACTTGATGTGCTCATGCAAAGTTATAGCAAATATGAGCATATATTTAAAAAAGCAACACCACTGCATCAGTAAAACAAAGACAGTTAGCGTGGGAAAACATAGGTGCTCAAGTTAATGCATAATTTTACATTTAAATAATTTTAATATTTAAGTATATTAAAAAAGTAATGTAATGTGTGATGTTTATAAAATTTGTACACACATTTCCATTTTTATACACGTTGATCAGTTTTAATAGATTTAAAAGTGCACTTGTGTGTCTGCCTTTATTATTGATCAAGTGATAGAGGTTGATGACATTTAGAATGTAAGCAGAACAAAAAAAATAATTTTTAGAACAAAGAATAATCCCATTAATCTAGTTACAGTACATGGTGAAGGTCAGTGAATTTAAGCTAATTATTTAAAAAAGGACAAGCCATTCTCATACATGACTTTGTTCTTTGTGTGACTGAAATATAGGCAATAGCTATGTTTCCATCCAAAAATATTAATACAATTTATGTGCAAAACTGGAATAATGCATAAAAGATTTGCGAATAAAGCAGCGTTTCCATCCAATGAATCAAAGAGAACAAAATTGTCACTTCCTAAAGAACTGGCGTGAAATATCAACATTAAAAACAGAATTTTCTGTGGTAGAAGACACTGTGTCAATCTTTTCTTTACTTAATAGGCTAAATGTACTTGTGCCTCAGAAGACAATTGACACACAATGAACACATGGTGGCATTTGAAGCCATGAGACACAGAGAACAGAGGCTCTTGACACGCTCCAGACGCTCTGGAGGTAATTAATAATATACAGTAATACTGAAATGGTTAAGGCATTTTAGAATGACAAAAACAATATTTAAGATGTTTTTCAATGTGCTCAGCCAGCTGGTTTGTCTATTCACACACATTTTCATCATCATCTCTTATAACAAACCTTTTTTAATACACATACTGGAATTTGTTCAGTAAAAGTGTTTTCATCGCAGTTTATGTGCATCTATTCTTATTGAATAAAAGTTTATCCTACTCAGTTATTATGCGCATGTTTTTTTATGCAAATTTTCAAAAGTTATGTGCATCATGACGTTTCCATCAATCGTTTTTATGTGCATATCCAAAATGAGCATTAAAATAGGTGGGTGGAAACGTATGGCTAAGGCAAGAAATACCGCTTTGTCTTTAAAAAAGGGGAGGAGACCGACAGAAACTCAGAGTTTAGAGAATAAAATCTGCTCCTGACCAGGTTAGGTTCACAGAGTAAGTTACCACGGTTAACAGTTAACAGGCTTGACTTACCCTGCTTTCTCGAGTTTGACAAACCTGCCATTTTGAAACGGAAAACCCAGAGTTTCTCTCATTTCAGGGTTAACATACTCTGAGTTTTCACTTAACCTCCTTTCTGAAACAAGCCCCAGGTCACATGACTAAAGTGATTCAAAACATCTTTTCAAAAGCATTTCGAGCATTTTGAATCAATGTCACTCTGAAATTATGACTTGATGTATTTTAATAATGTTAATATTTATGACTATAACAAGATATATTAATTCACAAAGTGTTCATTCGGTTGTCAGATCAATATTAAAATAAAACATGGTTACAAGAACAGAGCATTTTAAAAAACAAACATCTATAGCTGCATCTCCCTGAATTCGAACCCATTATCTCCACGTGCTAGTCTGGAACTTTCACCGCTTCATTTAATCACTTGAAACCAAGATTCTCTGAGAAATTAGTCAAGTTTGGTGAAGGGAAATCATGATTTGGGGTTAGATTCAGAATGGGGGCGTGCGAGAGATCTGCAGAGTGGATGGCAACATCAACAGCCTGAAGTGTCAAGACATTTGTGCTGCCTATTACATTTCAAACCACAGGAGAGGGCAAATCCTTCAGCAGGATAGCGCTCCTCATAGTTCATCAAAGTTCCTGAAAGCACAGAATGTCAAGGTGCTCAAGGATTGGCCAGCCTATTTACCAGACATGAACATTATTGAGCATGTCTGATGAAGGAGGAGGCATTGAAGATGAATCCAAAGAATCTTGATAAACTCTGGGAGTCCTGCAAGAACATGTTCTTTGCCATTCCAGATGACTTTATAATTAAGTTATTTGAGTCATTGCAGAGATGCATAGATGCAGTTCTTCAAGCTCATGGGAGTCATAGACAATAATAATTCTTTTCTCACTGCACCATGACTTTATATTCTATACTCTACATTATTTCTGTTAAGTGACTAGATTTTGTCTAAGTAGAGACCTTACTGTCCTAATTAAATAATTAAAAATCAAGGATTAGCAATTGGATCGGCAACAAGGCCTAAGGTAATAGTTTTACGGTTTTCGGTTCTAATTGTATCTAAGCTTGTATTATTAGTATTGCTATGTATGTGGGACTCTTAACGTGGAAATAAAAACAGCACTAAAGAGCTCATCTCATAGCAGCACAGCTCTTTGTCAGAATGCAAAACTTGGGAAAGACAAATTAAGCATTTATTCAGCTTCCCCCAAAGAGGCTTAAGGTCTATTTAACGGCATTGTGTATATTGTGAAATTTGAAAAAAATTATATTCACCACCATTCTAAATTGGGTCAAAACTTATAGGTGGTTATTTTACTGTGGTTATAAATGAGCATAACATCGTTTCTGGATAATTTTGCACTTGACATACAACACATTGCACAAGTGAAATACACATACTTACTATATAGATATATAAAATAATTTTTATTTACCATATTCACAGCACTCTATGGCACCTTATGGTCTAAACAAGAGTTAAGGAAAAAAATTTATACGCCACTCATTCTCATTTATGTGACACGTAATTAATCGGAAAAAGTACACAGGTTTAGTATTGTCAGTCACATCGTTGCACACTGAAAGTGGAAGACTGGTAACCTCTATTGCTGCTCTATGACTGTCCCAACCTCTGGATCGATGAAAATCCAGTTAATTGAAACGGTCCGGTTCTCCTACAGATGACAGACTCCTGTTGCCCACATCAGTCCGGCAGCAAAGAAAAGCCAGCCAGTCATCTTGTACCCGCTAAACTAAAGCTGTCAGCTGCCGGGTGGTGGGAGGCTTGACAGTGACCTCTCTTGATAGCACCACCGGTCCCTACGTAAGCTCTTTGCTGAACCCATTTCCTCCACAGATACACAACACATTGACAAGCGAGCTGGAAACCTTCAGCGGCTGATATTGCAGCAATTACACTTGACAGGGGCCGGCGGAGCTGGCTTTTCGACAGAACAGGTCACCAAGGACTCGGTTTTCCTCCCCGGTGTTCATACACTGAAAAAATGATGTCTGCAAAACTGTTGCAAACTATTTATTTGTGTTGAATTTAAATAAACCAATTAAATTTAATAAAATTCTACTTAATTTGTTTGTTTAAATTCAGCCCAAATAAATTGTTTACAGCCACTTAACGTAAAAAAAAAAAAAAGTAAATCCAAGGAATCATCTCTGAATGATTTTTTTATTAGTGTAGGCTTGATTTTTATTAGGTGGAAAACTTTGAACATTTTTTAAATGTACAATACGATAGCCAGCATCAGGGCGTGGATGCACTGGAGATTTTTAACATTTCAGTGTTTATGATTAGATTACGTCAAAAATAACTTGAGTAATTTTGACAAACTATACACAAGGGCGTAGGTTTGCATTTGACATTGGTGAGGACGGGTGAATCAAAAAATTTGCATGTTCTCCCCGTGGTCATGTGGGTTTCCTCCGGGTGCTCCGGTTTCCCTCACAAGTCCATAAACATGTGGTATAGGTGAATTGGGTAGGCTAAATTGTCCGTAGTGTATGTGTGTGAATGAGTGTGTGTGGATATTTCCCAGTGATGGAAGGGCATCCGCTGCATAAAACATATGCAAGATAAGTTGCCGGTTCATTCCGCTGTGGCGACCCCAGATTAATAAAGGGACTAAGCCCTTAATTAAAACTTATTTAACTGCTATTAAAATATATTAATAATTAATCCTCTCTTCATACAAATAATTAGATTTTAGGCCTGTAGCCAAGGGGGGATCGGGTGGTTCGAAAGACCAAAAGTTGGATTATTATTTTTTTTTTTGAATTTTTCTTATTATTCAAATGACCAAATTCTGACTAAGGAAAGTTGAATGTCCTGGCCAGTTTGTTTTTATTATATTAAATGCACACTTAAAATAGTATGGTATGTAATTTGACAAATATTTTTTTGGTACATCAAAAAGCGTGATAATGATAACCAACAGAATAATCCAGCAAAAAAATAGTTAGTTTTGTTTTTCTCGATGGGAAGCTTGTAAAGATTGTATTTGCTAAATTTGTGTAAGTTGTACAGAACATGCTTAGATATGGAGTATATACTTATCATCGTAGTACCAAGACACACACGCATTCATTTTTTGAAAGGTAGGAATTCTCAGAACAACATCACATAGAACACATTTAGTCCACCGACAAAATAGTGTTAAATTATGGATGGTTATTCGTTTATGTCACCGTTTCTTCCAAAAAACTGTTCTTTACATTGTTTACTATGTTACTTATGCGCGAAAATTGCGTCTTTGTACACTGTAAAACCCAACAGTCAACTTTATCAAATAAATTGAGTGTAGCTAACTCAAATTTGCTGGAAGTTAATTCTACTCATTTGAAAAGAGTTTTGAACTCAGTGTTGAAGGTAATGCTTTAATTAAATACCTCATTACTTCAACTTAAATGGAGTAAATTCACAGTACTCATATAGAATAGTTTTTTAACTCAAATGGTTTGTAGCAATCGGTTTCCTCAAACGGTTTGAGTAATTTGTTGGGTTTTACAGTACTCGGTTTGAGTTTTCTTCATTTATCGGTTTTACTGTGCTCAAATTCCTTCATTTACTCAAATGGATTAAGTTCACAGTACTCATTAGGATTAGTTTTTGAATGGTTTGTTACAATCGGTTTCCTCAAATGGTTTGAGTTACCTTAACTTCTTGGGTTTTACAATGTAGTAAAAAGCAAACTAAACAGATCTTTTATTTACGGTTGATTTGTGCATGTCTTGTCTTGTTGGTCTGATTATACACGTTACTACAGAGACATGTTAATACGCAGCTGTCAATCAATTCTGTGGGCGGGGGACCACACTCCTACATCAAGTTGCGGTCGGTCTCAATACCACTCCAATTGGTCCACCGTTTTTATGTTGTTAAATTGAAAAAAAAAAAGCACTGGGTGTGTTTATATCACCCCAATATGACGGTCTATACACTATACCTACACATACTGTATGTCTGTCCAAACAGCTTGAAAAGTAGATTTTTCACCATAGGTGCCCTTTAAATTGTTTTATCTAATGCAGTGTAACATTTTAAATAATAACCTATTGCAATACAAACATAAACAAAACATTTATAACGCTGTGGAGGTCAATGGTGAATACACTACTCAAGTAGTCAAGCCTTTGACTTGATTTGATCATCAAATTCTCTGCATTGTCGGGTGACAGTATGTACATTTAAACAAAATCTCATTGATTCATACCATTTAATTATATAATCTGACTAATCTGTTTAATAAACTGCACATGGATCCTCTGTTGTTCCAGACCCTTACGTGGCATATACATACATACATTTATATACTTTAAATAATAAAAATATAAATTAGCCGTATTTTGTAATAATTGTTTAAAATTTTTCCCTCCATTTATTTATGCTTTTGAATTGCATTATGGAACCTTTTTCTTTCTTTCAAGTTCGAAAAAGTGACTTTTATTAACATTTTTTATAGTTTAAAGTGATGCATTGTCTCAGTTGGTTTTGTATATCGCGGTACAAAAAATGTGTAATAAACTGTAAGTACATTTATTTCTTTCTGACTTATTTCTCTGTTTATTATTACCTATACAAACCACCAAAGTACTAAAATGTAAAAAACGGTGGATAAATTCTCTTGTTTCAAAACAGGGATTAAAATTGTTACAATGTTGCTCTTTGTTCTTGGCGCGGTTCGCTTTTTACACTGCAAGGTTTCTAACTGGACCAAAATAGCTAAAACAAGTCATGTGCGAGTAAACTCTCCTCACCTTGGTCAGAGTTTCATGGTTTATTTTCAAGAGTCCCGCTAGTCTGTCATGCGTCCATATTTTAATTTATGATGATGAGCAATAAGACATTATAAGCAAAAAGCTGGGTTTTTAGTTTGAAAGATGACATCCACAGACATCATCACCAAATACAAATCAGAGGTAAGACTTTCTCATTTATAGCCATTGGCTAGAATTATGCATCATATGCTTTACATAATAGAGACAAACAACATATAACCCAAGACTAACGGATAAACAGGTCTTGTTAATAGTTCAGCATGCTTTCACTTTCGTATTTGACATGAAACACACATTTACCAGTAGGACTGACATCCCCTTCCTCTTCATAATTCTCTCTTTATATAGCCGTATATATGCCTATTACATATTCATAATACACTGTATCATACCTGGTTCAGATTGTATTGCTTTCTCACTACAATTGATCTGCTCCAGAGTTAGTTTGAATTGAGCCAAGACCACCTCATTCAGGCAATCTGGGAACAATTGTTTTGGCGCAGATCTGAGCATGATTGCTGGATTCACATATGCCAAACGAACCGCTCTAACTGGGGAAACGTGCTAGGTTCCGAAACAAAAGTCTAGGTGTGAAAGCACCCTAAAAGTCACTTTGTTAAACTGTAGAGCTGAATTTTCAACATCAAAACTTGATGAAGCAGAGATTAAGGTCCCATAATACAATTCACAACCATAAATAAATGTAAAACAGAATCACAAAATATGGAAACTGTTAATTAGCATATTTTTTTACAGTGTACATACATATAATCACATAATCATAAAGACAGATTGTATAGATGTACTACTTGTATCGTTTTCATTCAAAACTGAAAGAACTTGTTTGTGTAAATTTGACAGCATAGCCATAGTTCCCGAAACTCTTATTTGAAAGTAATTAAGAGTATCTCTTGAAGGTTCATAGAAAATATGATCCTGCTTTGATGCTTGGACAAAACCTGTCAACCTGTGTTAGGATGAATGACTAACAAACAAACCAGAACCTGGTGCTCATAAATCTTAAAAATCAGCATGACAGCCCTAGGAAATCACTAGCAATGATTTCAGATGAAGACAGGGAGGATGCTAAAATCTTTTGAGCGTTGAACGCTCAACCTGTCAAAGGTGCACAAAAGCAGGCCTACTATAACCAAACAATGCAAAAATCTTAAATGCCTTGAAATCCTGAAAGGACTTTGTGTTTCATGCATATATATTGCCAATTCTTGGCACTCTTTAAAGGCTTTGGCCTAGTAGCCTGTCAAGCTTGAAGCTTCTGGGACCTTCTCCGGGTAAATGTCAACAAATAACATTTTGTCAATGTTTTAAACATTTATCTGCTGAAATTCTACAGAGCACACACAGTTGCCACCCTTGAGGCTGCGAGGATGTATTTTAAGCTGTGATAAAGCCTAATGCCTTGTATTCACTGCGCACATAGATCCAGGGCATTCATTGCGGCGGACAGCTTTGGCATACACAAGTTAGCGCTCATTCAAAGACTCTGACCTGAAATGTTCCGTGCGCTTTAGTTCCACTGTGCACAAAGACCTGCTCTTCATCATACAGGGTGTAGAGAAAATTGCCAGCAAATAATAGGACGCTGACGTAAAAAGGTGATTGTGTCAGTTTGCTGTGAAAGGTCACCGGAAAGGCCATATTAGTCGAGAGTGCCGCTTAAAGCCTTCCAGCAATGCCTGGGATATTTTTTTGTGAGATTGAATAGAGCAAGATGATTTAAGGAAAGCTTCTTCATTTCCCTATGGGCCAGCAGTAATCTCCCGAGCCATGTGATCGCGTGGAGAATGAAGCTTCCCAATTCGCTGCCTTCTATCACCGACTGAGCATTCAGACAAGATTACTCCACAGTCAAAGCCTACTTCTAACTTCTGAACTCTATAATCATCGTGCCGCTCTGGCGTGGGTAGTGTGATTGCCATCAATAGTCTTTACAAAATCAATGGCTCACAAAACAATGAGGCTGGTTAAACTTTCAGTGAAGAATCTGAAAAGCTGGCCGTTTAAAAAAAATATGGATTTTTTTATAATAATAGTAAGAATCACACATGCAACACAAGCAATTTCTCCAAAATGAGCACCTGCCTTTGTAAAAGAACATATACTTACTGAGTATAAAGCTGTCAGTTATGATGATTAGAAGTCTATCTCTTTAACAACTCTCTTTGACTAAAATACAGGCGTCTGCATTAAAGCATTTTTCCCCAGAGGCAAGCCTATTTTATTCAGTTGTTTTCAATGAGATTGATGCATTATTTTATTTATTAATACTTATTTACTTACTTACTGCAGCTATTTTTCCCAGCACTGGGAGTAAAATGAAGCCTCCATCAACATGACTTTTGAAGTAGTCATCACTTTTGAACTAGTCATCCAATCACAGTGGAGGAGCGGTGGTACAAGCACACCCCTTGTCACTACGTCAAGCACAGTGAGGGAAAAAATGGAGGACTAGTACATTTTTAGACAAATTAACTGTGAAATCAGTGCTTTTCCATTGCAAATGTTTAAAGGGCACATAGGTTACCACTTTTTCTTTTGTGTCTTTTGTGTCTCCAGAATGTGTCTGTAAAGTTTCATCTAAAAACACCCCTCAGATTTTTTTTTATTATACCTGTCATAAGTTCATTTTTTTGTAGCATTTAGCAGAAGCTAGCTGTTTTTGTGTACTGCGCCTTTAAGGCTAGTCCTTCACGCCCACCGTTTCCATGTGCCTGGCAGCGGCTTCCTCGGCTGCGTCAGACAACAGACAAACACGAAGGAATAAGATTTCACCTAACATTTGTGAGGAAAAACAACAAGTAAGAACTTTACCAATGAGTATTTAATGCATGTTGTGGAGATGCAGGATGAGCCACACACAATGTCGTTACAAAGTTCACGCACACACACAAATACACACACACACACACAGCGCTGACAGGCACACACTAGCTTTGCACTGTTTTTGCACGCAAATGTGACAGAATACAGGTTAATATCCACTGCTGTATGGATGTCTGTTATGTTAATGTACAAAATAAACCTGATTTAACGTCCACAGACCGGGATGGAAGCGTCTTTTATAATTGTTCTGACACGCGGCTGTGTTGATGAAGTAAATGGCTGTAATTCATTACACACATGCACTGTTTTAAAACATTTTAAACTTGTCAAACTCACTCTTGATCACATTTGATGATGATTGGTGATCCTAGCAAACTGAACAGACTTTTTTATTTATGGTTGCTTAGTTTGCTCACGTCCTGGTCCTGTGTCTGTTTGATATGATTACACACGTTACTACGGAGACATGTTAATACGCAGCTGTCAATCAATTCTGTGGGCGGGGGGGGGACCGCACTCCTACGTCAAGTTGCGGTCGGTCTGAAAACCACTCCAATTGGTCCACCATTTTTATGTTGTTAAATTGAAAAAAAAAGGACTGGGTGTGTTTATATCACCCCAATATGACGGTCTATACACTATACCTACACATATGTCTCTCCAAACAGCTTGAAAAGTAGATTTTTCACCATAGGTGCCCTTTAAATGTCTTTAGTAAATCCTGACAGATTTAACACTGAAACAGGGTTTGCATGGATACAAGCTTTTAGTAAATTTACCCATATTCTAAATGGAAGCAGGCAGGGTTATAAGGTGTTGCTTGTAATCAATCAATCTATCTATCTATCTATCTATCTATCTATCTATCTATCTATCTATCTATCTATCTATCTATCTATCTATCTATCTATCTATCTATCTATCTATCTAGCTATCTATCTATTTATCTTATTAGTAAGTTATAGTATTTACTGTAAGAAAAAAATATACATTAAATACACTGATGTCAAATTTTTGCTGATGTTCATACTTTTTGCTAGTATGAGCATTTATTAGGACATTTTAAAATGATCATCTTTGATTTCATGTTGGCTTTAATACTGAGGATGAAAAATTATGTTTCAGAGGTTAAAGCCAGCTTCTGTTACTTACGTTTTCAATCAATCACAGGGGAAGTACGAGAAATGAAAAAAAAAACGTGCTTGGAAAGGGTGATTAACTTTCATTTAATTTGCATTTCTGCCAAATGGGATTTGCAAAATGGACATGTGATAGAAGACATTGTGAAAGCTGCACTGCTTTTATTTCCTATCAAGCCAATCAATATTCTTTCCCTGAGTGAATCACTATAACTTGCACCATTATTTTTTTTTGGAGTTGTCAGATCCATTTCCTTTTCTTTTAAAGTATATACAACTCTACATCCCAAATGCAGCTCAATCAAATCCAAAATGTCCATCCTTAGAAAAAGATGAATTATAGACTATTAAGGATCTGAATTTATCAAAAGGCCAGCACAGGGAATCACTAGCAAACACTGAAAACCCTAGCAACTGCCTGCAACCATTCTGATTACCAAAGTTCATCTGCAGCGCTTATATTAAAACTGTTTACCAAGCTTACAATTTCATATTTGGAAGCACCAGTAAAATCTATTAACAACTGTTTATTAAATTTTGTTTCTAAACTTTAGAATAATGACAAAAAAAATATTTGTTTCAGGTTGCCCAAGTTAATTCACATTCACACTTAAAGGGAAGGAGATCATGACACCAACCTTCTTTATGGTGGTTTCTAAAAAACACAATAAGTGGTCGTTCACATATTGCATCTAAAATCGTGTGGAAAGCGCGAGGCACATCAATTCCTTGACCATTTTCAAAGCACTTTGAGTTTGTGTTTCTTTTGTCGTCTGTCAATGCTAGGCGACCATCAATCGTTTTCTCAGAGGATGACAAACTAACAAAATGTTAGTCACGGTCACCAGCGCTCCAGCCTGTACAAATCACTGGTATACACACAGATCGCTAAGAGACAAATCCGCCATTTCTTGGACTACAAGATCCAGTCATGCACCACACACATGCACAGCAGTTCCTGACCCTGACTGATTGCACACACACAGCCGAAGGAATGTCAAAGACTGCGTCCTAGTCCTAGTCAGCATGAGTGTGTCGCGTTTATTGGGAATAATGAACTTGCGCACGCAAAATACGCAATATGTAAATAACCCTTAAGAGGTCATCCTGTGTATGAACTTTATAACTACCATAAAAATCACTAACGCAAGACAGAATAATTACTCTGGTCTTCTGACAGATATTTCAGCTTATTTTGGATGGCAAATGTCCTCCCAAAATGACAATGACCTGATTTTTTTACAAGTTTGTTGGCATTCATGGGGGTTTCTGTTGTTTGACTTGTTGTTAAAATGTCGAAAGTGGGAATTCCTTTGGTCAGACAGGACAGACCATACCTTACGTCAATTTCATATAGATTACAAAACCAGAGAACATTTGTTCTCATGTATTGGTTTGTTTAAATGTAGATATTTCAAGATTTATGTAGATATATTTTCCATTTGCTGAGAATCCAGTGTGTTTATTACAATGAGCAACAGTTGTAAAAACATACATCTGGACCAAGCTCCTCCCACAGAGAATGATTAGTCTATAGCGTTCAATGATTGGTTCCTTTTCTCAATTTCAAAATGCTGGCAAGAAGAGTTAAGTCGCGATCACACTAAACTTTTCGCCCCATAAACTTCCTTTTATATGCACGCAAATGTGTCAGACTGCACACACAAGCTCATGCAACAAGTTTTGCAGTTCGAGCAAAGTTCGAGCTTTGTAAACTCTGACCTATGGAATTGCATCACATGGCTGCGTCAGACCAATCGAAGTTCAAAACGTGACCTCTCTGGACAGAAAAAAAATGGACCAATCACTCGCTTTTTTAAATGTTTATTCTTTTTTATTAATCCTGCCCCTTTTTGCAGTGCCATACAACCAAATTTTGCATGCTCAAACTCTAGTGTGCCCAAAGCATTATGAGGTTTTGCTGGTAAGATCTATCTATCTATCTATCTATCTATCTATCTATCTATCTATCTATCTATCTATCTATCTATCTATCTATCTATCTATCTATCTATCTATCTATCTATCTATCTATCTATCT
>CAIGQZ010001206.1:7929761-7968247 GCA_903798205.1 Danio tinwini
TTAGTTAGTTAGTTAGTTAGTTAGTTAGTTAGTTAGTTAGTTAGTTAGTTGAAGGTCTGTCTCCCTTCACTAGAGTGGTCATGTTGACTTTCTATATTCTATAGACTTTCTGATAACCCTACTAGGTAACAACCACCTAGACCAGGGATGGGCAAACTCGGTCCTGGAGGGCTGGTGTCCTGCACAGTTTTGCTCCAACACTTGTTTGCCCACCCCTGACCTAGACTATCAGCATTCCCACAAAACTGCAAATTAATTGCATTTCATATTCTAAGATGCAAGTAATTTAGTATGGAAGAAAAAGGCACTGCAGCTTGTTCTAACCAGCTAAATTATTATTTTTTTTCTTTTTGATGTTTGCCACCAGTTCATCAGGAAGTGACAATTTTAGTCTCTGACTCTGTGCTTTATTCGCAAATGATTTATACGATATTCCAGTTTTGCACACATGTATAATTCAAATCTTTGGATGGAAACACAGCTATTTAGAAGGTGAATTAGGAGCAATCGGGGGCCGAATTGATTGTTTGGTCACTGTTTTACTGCATCCAACAAAAGGCCAGTGCAGCAAATGAGACAGAACAGCAGGTCCACCTGACGCCCATTGTCTCCGGCATTTTGGTTAGCTTGACTACCAATGGTTCACATTTACCTGGTGCTTTTTTGCTCATTGTCTGACTTTCCTTCCTCCACTCTGCTGCTTTCTTTCAATGCGGTCCTTCCTAATGACTTCCCATCAGCTGTATCAGAGCTGAATTTAGTCCTATCTGAGCAGCTAGGCATGTCCCGTGGAGAGCTCAACCTCTCACAATGCTTTGAGAGCTTTCCACATGCCTTAATTAAGGGGTGGGTGACCTATGAAAAGAGTGAGGTATGAAGGCCGAGAGCTCCATTAAAAGAGGTAAAGTATTAAATTTTTTATTTCTCATGCATCCAGCCACCGCGTAACGTGAAGAGGCAGAGACAGAGAGAGAGAGAGGAAAAAAATGACTTTTTGAGCGTTAGAGAAGCCCATTACTAAAAACCTGTGAGGGCCACTCTTAGCCTCTAACTCAAGCCATCCTTGTCTTATACTAACAGTTGTGTGGTGAAATTCGAGAGAAAACTTACAGGGATGGAAAATCATATCACATCTATACATGGACAAGTTAAAATGGACAGCAAATGGGAGATGTCTGTAAGGAAAACAATTCCAGTAGTCTTATATTGCCACACTGACTACGTTTACATGGACACTAATAATTAGATTTTAATGCGAATAAGACAATACTCTGATTAAGAGTTGACCGTGTAAACAGCGATTTTTGATTAATTTAATCAGATTGAGGTCATAATCGAGCTAAAGAGAAATCGAATTTAGACATGTGGAGTATGCTGATTTTAGTTGTAGTACATGTAAACACCTTAAACAAAGTATTACTGTCATGTAGGACATTAAGCCGCTTTTTGCGACAGGGTAGTTCACACACATACACACGCACGGCTGATTGACACTCTTTGCACCTACCAAGTCAGTGCAGACCACAGACACCTGCGTCGTGAAATGCAGAGTTTTTTTTTCTTCCATTCAGCATGTGGTATGAACTTCCATTAAAACAACTCTTCCAGCAGTTCATAGTTGCATCCGATATCTCGTTTGTCATGGTGGGCTTGCATGAAATGTTTGTGAATGAAAGTGAAACTGCCAAACTGCAGTTAAAGGTTGCAGTTAAACAACAAATTGGCCCTAAACGACATATCACCCTGCAGCCCAAGACCGGTTACTCACTGAAGCTAAGCAGGGCTGAGCCTGGTCAGTACCTGGATGGGAGACCACATGGGAAAAACTAGGTTGCTGTTGGAAGTGGTGTTAGAGAGTCCAGCAGGGGGCGCTCAACCTGTGGTCTGTGTGAGTCCTAATACCCCAATAAAAAGTGAAGGGGACACTATATTGTCGGGGGTCGCCGTCTTTTGGATGAGACGTTAAACCGAGGTCCTGACTCTCTGTGGTCATTAAAAATCCCATGGCACTTCTCATAAAGAGTAGGGGTGTAGCCCCGGTGTCCTGGCCAAAGTTCCTCAATCGGCACTTACCCATCATGGCCGCCTAATCATCCTCATCCACCGAATTGGCTCTATCACGGTCTCTTCACTCCACCTATAGCTGGTGTGTGGTGAGTGCACTGGCGTCGTTGTTCAGTGGCTGCTGTCGCATCATCCAAGTGGAATCTACACACTGGTGGTGGTGTGGAGAGACTCCCCTCATGAGTGTGTATGGCCATACACAATAAATGTGCTATATAAATACACATTACATTACATTACATCACAAATTAAAAATGAAACACCCGAAATTACATGAAACTCCGGAGGAAAGGCGGATAGCGCCGTGACGCAATGACGTTAATCGAATTATGTGCTATAACATGTAAAACGCGATCATGAAAGTAACAATCTAAAAGCAACTCATGTAAACACCTTAGTCTTATTATTCTTCTAATTAGATTAAAGCAGATAATTTGATTACTGATGTCCATGTAAACGTAGTCACTGTCTCAAACTGGGCAGCACATTTAGATTTTTTTGAATAGAATCTCAACATGGAAAAGCCAGATAATCATTCATTCATTCATTCATTCATTTTCTTTTTGGCTTAGTCCTTTTATGAATCAGGGGTCGCCACAGTGGAATGAACCACCAACTTATCCAGCATATGGTCTAGCAAATGCTCTTCCAACTGCAGCCCATCACTGGGAAACACCCATACACTCTTTTTCACACACATACACTACGGACAATTTAGCTTACCCGATCCACCTATAGCGCATGTCTTTGGACTTTGGGGGAAACCAGAGCACCCGGAGGACACCCACACAAACACATGCAAATTCCACACGCCAGATAATCAAAGCTGATATTTTATTAATTTAAATAATTATACAGTCGTTTAATGTATGTATTTCTGAGTGAAAATGGTGCCTTTAATATGTGCTAAAGGTATGTACAATTTACTCTAGATGACTTGTGTTTTGTTACTAAGTTATTACTAGGGCCAAAGAGAATCTGCGGACATGTTTGGACAAATTTCTGCGCAGATTTTTGTGAAACATCTGTAGATTTATCCGAAATGATTTTGGGAGTATTGTGACTAAATCTTAATTTATGAAAGGGAAAATAATACTTTTTTAACTTTAATGTGTAATGTTTACAACACAAATCCAGTTAGATCCACTTATTTGGTAAACAAAGCAAGTCTCTCATATAATATATTCAACTCAATTCATCTTTATTTCTATATCGCTTTTACAATTTAGATTGTGTCAAAGCAGCTTCATATAGAAGATTATACTGAATTGAAACAGTGTCAGTTCAGTTTTCAGAGTTTAAGTTCAGTTCAGTTTAGTTTAATGTGGTTTAATATTCACTGCTGAGAGTCCAAACACTGAAGAGCAAGTCATCGATGCGCAGCTCTACTAGTCCCAAACTTTGCAAGCCAGTAGCAACAGCGTCAAGGAAAATACTTCACCAATTGGCCAAAATGAAGGATAAAAAACCTTGAATGAAAACAAGGCTCAGTTGGGCCAACCATTTCTCCTATGGCCAAACGTCTTGTGCAGAGCTGCAGTCTAGGCGCCGGAGGCTGGAGAATGCTGGACGTCAGCGAAGACTCATCTGTCCCTGGAGTCTCACAGGAATCAGACGCATGCTCTCTGCTCCTCCATGACCACACAGCAGCTGCTCAGGATACGGCCAGGTCCCAGGTGGAAATAGAGAATATATCTACTAAAAGATAGAAAATATTACTTTACTAGCTGTATTGTAAATAAATTATATAAACATGTTCCTATTAGTCAATAATATTACTGAAATTAATTAAAATGGATTTAAAGTACACACATTTACACAAGTAAATAAATAGACTCGATGGGCTAAAAATCTGCTGAAATCTACTGATATCTGCACACGCAGATTCTGTGTCGGCCTATTTATCATTAGCTTGGTAAGAATGTAATTTGATTGGTTACTAGTTTTCACAAATGTGTAAAATCCAAGATTTTAAGTGATTTTGAATATCATAAACTAAAGCATGATCTTATAATGTTTAAATCAGGTTATGCTTATGTTTAAATTAGGTCTTTCGTAAAGTTGTAGAAGAGCTTTTTTTCTTTTTTTTAAGATAATTTAAGGTTAGGATACAATGAATAGTGTTTTTTTTGTGATAAAACTAGCAATGTTCATATTCATGAAAAAAAAAAATTTAAGACTGGAGACATTATGATCAAGAATGGTTAACATTTCTTTGTTGTATTTGGAGTGAAATTGAACAGTTACTTAACTCATTTAAGTAAGTTCACAAGTTCACTCTCACAGTATTTGACTAAATAGAATATGCATATTTGGTATGCTGTCTGGGGAGAGAGCTCTGAGCTTGGAAAGACACCCTTACTCATGTTATTCATCTTACCAGGATAAAGAGAGAGATAGGGTACAAGTGCAGTGTCTAGCCTGGCTCCAGAACGCTCCTGCCTTGGATTTAAGTATGACGTGTTTGACAATTGAAGGGTTTGGTCTGAAGCTGGTTGGATAATATAATTATTGTCAATGATGAATTAGTCTCATCAAAACGCTCTTGTTACTGAAGTACTGAAGTTCCCAGAGAGGGGAACGGAAATGCTATGTAGAAACTTCCACTATGGGGATTTTGTCAGAATCTAATAATCTGAAAGAGTAAAAAAACGGACGAATAAAATGCCAATGAGTTGGCGGCGTCAGCATGCACAGCTGTCTTGAATGACTCAGACTGGCATAAAAGGCCAGCATGTGCTCAGCAACAACATCCTTTTCTAGCTGAAGAGGCTTTCACTCTCAACAGCTAAGGAACAGTCGTTGTGGCGAAGGTACATAGCATTTCCATTCCCCCCTCAGGGGACCAGTGTTACTTCAGTAACCAGAGCGTTCCCCTTCGGGAGGGAACTTCAATGCTATGTGTAAACTTCCACTATGAGGAAATTTATGGAAAGTGTCACAACGAAAAAACCTAAGCACGTCTCCGGTGAGGAGCGCGCCACGCATCAGCATAAGCGCACCTGCATTACCAGGGGCACAGCCTTCCAACATGTCCCCTGGCTCTTACTTACCTTTCTGGTTAGTTATATTTTTGGGGAGTCGTAAAATTGCACCTAGTTAGTTTCTAGAAATTTTAAATACGACAGTACATTGGGAAAGTGTTCAGTCCCGATAGGGAGGATGCTGTGGAGGTCACCTGCTGCCCGGATGGGGGAGACCTGGTTATAGCATAGCATATGGACTAGCCCTGAGAAGAGGGAGTATGCATATGAGAGGGTGGTTAGCAGGGAGGGAAGACACGAGCCCGCCTAGGAGGGGGGACTACATCGTGGCTGAGTAAGCGTATGGGATCGCCAGAGGGGATCACACATAGCAGGCACCTATACCCAGAACGCGGGATGACCAGCGGGCATACCTACAACGTAACGGGCCATCGCCTGACTCCTCCGCTGAGTCAGGTGGTGGGGGCCTTGGAGAAACTCTGCAGGGTTCGCCAAGCGGGGAACTCAACTGGCAAAGTGCAAAAAGCGCACGTATCTCTCTGTTAGAGAGAGAGGCGCAGCAGTGTTGTAACTTCTATTTAGTTACAACACCCACCTGGGTCTCCTCTTGTAGCCGGGTTTCCCAACACCCTTGAGGAAACCGGTTCCACTCGCAGATTGTAAAATCTAGCAAATGTATTAGGTGTTGTCCAGCCCGCAGCTCTACAGATGTCCGTTAGAGAGGTGCCACGTGCTAACGCCCAAGAGGAGGCAATGCTCCGAGTGGAGTGCACTCTGACTCCTGGGGGACACGGCTCGCCCTGGCTCAGATAAGCGAGGGAGATGGCATCCACTATCCAGTGGGCCAACCTCTGTTTAAATATGGCACTTCCCTTCTGCCGACCACCATAACAGACAAAGAGCTGCTCAGAGGATCTAAAGCTCTGAGTACGGTCCACGTAAATCCGCAAAGCGCAGACAGGACACAGCAATGAAACGGCTGGGTCTGCCTCCTCCTTAGGCAGCACTTGCAAGCTCACTACCTGGTCCTTAAATGGTGTGGTAGGAACCTTGGGCACATACCCAGGCCTGGGTCTCAGGACGACGTGAGAGTAGGCCGGCCCAAATTCCAGGCACGAGTCACTGACCAAAAATGCCTCCAGATCCCCTACTCTCTTAATCGATGCCAACGCGACCAGCAGAGCTGTCTTCAGGGACAGAAATCTCAAGGATACTGAGTCAAGTGTTCGAAGGGATCTCCACGTAGGCTCGCAAGCACTACTGCGAGATCCCAAGAGGGCATGAGAGGGGGGCTGGGAGGAAATATTCGCCTCGAACCTCTGAGGAACCGGATGAGGTTAAGCCTTCCCACGGTGTCGCCATCCACCGTGTCATGATGAGTGGAAATGTTGGCCACGTAAACCTTCAGTGTGGAGGGCGACAGCCTCCGCTCCAACCTATCCTGAAGGAGAGAAAGCACAACGCTGATCTGGCAAGATTGGGGGTCTTCTTGACGAGAAGCATACTACTCAGTGAATAGACTCCACTTCAGGGCGTAGGCATGCCTCCTAGAGGGTGCTCTAGCCTGTGTGATTGTATTAACCACCGCCATCGGTAGGTTACCTAAGTCTTCCTCGCTGCGTCTATGGACCACACGTGGAGGTTCCACAGATCTGGGCGACGGTGCCAGATCGTGCCCTGTCCCTGACAGAGGAGGTCCTCTCTCAAAGGGATCTGCCAGGGGGGGGGGCTATCGCGAGGAGGGAGAGCTCTGAAATCCAGGTCCGGTTGGGCCAGAGAGGCGCAACTAGCAAGACCTGCTCCTCGTCCTCCCTGACCTTGCACAGTAGCTGTGCGAGTAGGCTCACTGGGGAAAATTATTTTTTTTAGCTTGCCCCGAGGCCAGCTGTAGGCCAGTGCATTTGTGCCGAGGGAGCCCTCGGTCAGGGAAAAAAAAACACTGGCAATGAGCGTTCTCGGGGGAAGCAAACAGGTCGACCTGGGCTTCCCCGAAGCGCGCCCATATAAGCTGAACAGACAGAGAGAGCCCGTAGGGGAGGACTTTGTACTGCCATGCTCGACCTTCGAACGCAAACTGCAGGAACTGCTGGTGCCGTGGAAGTATGGAGACATGGAAGTACGCGTCCTTCAGGTCTATTGCTGCAAACCAATCATAGGGACCGGGAACCACCACATCCAGAAACGCACGGTCGGAATGACATCTTGAAAAAGATGCGCTGCATGACCGGGTTGCTCTTTTAGGGAAGCTTGCTTCCTATACAAACTGCTCAGTTTGAGGACCGGACCCAAAGGACGGCAGGCAAGGGCGAGAAGAACCCAGCTCGACCTTCTGCCGCAGCGTGAACGCGCTCTGGACCGGGAGAACAGCTTTTCAATCTTTCTCTCTCTGATAAACAGGATGGAGAACCCACAGTACTCTCTCAGTGCGTGTGAAAGGCTCTGAAAGCGAAAAGGATGTCGTTGCTGAGCACATGCTGGCCTTTTATGCCAGGCTGATTGTCATTCAAGACAGCTGTGCACGCTGACGCCACCAACTCATTGGCATTTCATTGGCCCGTTTTTTTACTCTTTCAGATGATTGGATTCTGACGAAATCCCCATAGTGGAAGTTTCTACATAGCATTGAAGTTCCCTCCCGAAGAGGAACTAATAGTGCTTCTTCTGTAATTTGTTTAGTCAACGTAACCTTTTTTTGTGTTAAACAGAAAAGGGAAATCATTAGAATAAGTGAGTAAATAGTGAGAAAATGCTATTTTTTTGTTAAACTGTGCCTTTAAAGTAAAAAAAAATACTAATTAACTAAGTAATTAGTTTTTTTCTTGAAACTTGTAAATAACAGTTTATGTTTATTTGTTTCTTACACAAAAAGTCAGTCACACTTTATTTTGATGGTCAGTTTGTTGAATTTAAGTTACATTGCAACTAATTCTCATTTGATTATAAGTAGGCTGTTAGGTTGGGGTTGGGGTTAGGCTTAGTGTAACTTAACATGCACTTGCAAAGTTTCTTATAGTCAGTTAAATGTCTGTTTAGCAGCAGTATCAACAGATATTAAGCAGTCTACTAATACTCAAATGGACCATTAAAATAAAGTGTTACCAAAAAGTCTCTTCTTGTGAGTCATGAAACATGAAAATAGCTTAGTCACACACACACACACACACACACACACACACACACACACACACACACACACACACACACACACACACACACACACACACAAGAAAGCACTTGCGGCACTCAAATCAACTTAAAATAGCCATTGCCTTCCATTAAAATCACATGGTGTCACTTTTTCTTATTTATTTCAATACAGAAAATCAGTCTTACAAACACGTGTTGTCTATTTTTCATGAAATACTGTTTGTGGATTTGATCATTTCACATTAGAATTATTCAGTGGTCTCTAAAACCACTTTTACTAAAAGCCAAAATGAATAATGTTTAACATTTCAGACTATGCAGAATACCTGTATTGATATGCAACATAATGATTACAGAAAAAAAAAGCTAAACACTGCCTTTTTTCTTACACTGTCAGCTTTTTCTGCCTGGGTGACTTTACGACTGTCGCATATGAGGAGGAAAAATGATGAGTCAACAGCAGTTATAACTCAACGACAGGCAGACCCTGCGTTTTATCAAAACTTTCCAAAACATTACAATTTCAAGTTACGTTTCTCAGAATATTAGTTACCCTCAATAACTGCAACTTCATGAAACATATTAGAGACTCCATCCAAATATTTGTCTTGATTCCCTGTAGTGAGCATTTCAAAGCATTTCCTGGATTGTCTAGCCAAGGTTGACCCTTGTTTGTTTTATGCTTATGTTTGTTTTGCCGCATGCCATGACCTTTAACCTGTTATACCGACAATGCTTTTGGATTACTTGCATGCTACTGTCTATCCCTGTTTTCAACCTTGCCTGTATGACCATTCTCTAATAAAAGCTGCATTTAAATCCTCAACTCTGCTGTCACCCTAAAACTACAGGCAGTGGTTCCCATTTTTTTTTTTCTCCTGAGACCCCCTTTTCCCCCGGAAACTATTGTAAGGCCCCATCCACATTTAATGATATTATCACTTATATAAGTTTGCAGTAAGAATGACAAAAACTATATTGGTATTTCGTGCATTTCGTGTTTTCAGTATTGCTAGCACTGTGACCCAAAATATTTGGAGCTTCCTCACCTTGGTCCAGTAACGTTATGCTTACAATTAGCTGCTGAAGGTGAATCAGTGAGTTTTTTTTTAGAGGACGAATTACAAATTTGTCCATTTTTTGGTCAGACGATGAAATAAACTAAGGTAACATGATTGTTTTCCTAATTGTCCACTGCTAAACATTTTTTTTAAATATGACGTGACCTACCACAGTGCTTACTGAGGCCCCCTTGTGGGCCGGGACCCCCTGTTGGGAACCGCTGAAGTAGGAGGTGGGACTTTTTTGTGCATCATTCCCTTATAGCAAACTATTGATAAGCTGGGTGGGGTTAAGAATATTGTAGCAGAAGTTGTCAAACGTACGCCAATAGAGAAAAAAACACAACTCCAAACATGGAAGCAAATTGATTTAGACTTATGTTCACCAAAATAATAACAATGTACGCTAGCAAAGTAAACATTGTAAATTTTGATTTTACAGGAACTTTAATGTACCTTAACATAACAACAAAACAGAGACATTATTTATTCATATTTAACCTTTGACAAATGTAGACAGGTAAATCAACAGAACAATCTAGCAAACGTGTAATTTATTATTAGTGTTGCTGGTATAGAAAACAATCAAATTATCTATCTACTATATACTTTAAAACACTTTATAAAATTATTATATTAAATAATATCAGTTCTGCTACTGATTATAAATTCCAGTATTGATGTTGTACAATGAGAAAATTCTCATGTCAACATCATTGTCTAAATGTGTAGTGAAATATGGTCTTTACTGTCCTTACCAGTGCCAAAATTCCTGTACATGACCTACTGATTCACGACCTAGGGACCACAATCTCCATAACTACCTAGAATACTAATGAAACTTTCTAGTAGCAACATAGAACACCCTAGCAACAAATATTATAAATGTAAACTTATTTATCCTGCTTCAAGCGTTATCTTCTATCTGTTAATCTGCTGTTAATGCTATGCTTTTAAAGCTACTTCAAACTTCCAGGCTTCACAAGTTAACCTCAAATTAGGTCTTGACAAACCATTAATCTCGACGTTTTATTCCTTCACTTTCGTCAATTGGTGAAGATTCGTTCCTCGTCACTGTTGCCACTGGCTTGCTTGGTTTTGATACTTGTAGAGCTACGTATCGATAGATTTGCTCTTTAGTGTTTGGATTTTCAGCAGTAAAAATTAATCTACACTGAACTGAACTGAACTAAACTGAACTTCAACTCCGAAAACTGGACTAACAAAAGTTCAACATTACTAAAACTTCTATGTTAAGCTGCATTGACACAATCTACATCATAAAATCACTATAGAAATAAAGATGAATCAAATTAAATTAATCCAGATTTTAGTTGCATCTCTTCCTCAGATTATTAGTAACGCATATTAAAGAGAACGTTATATAGTACACTCAGTATTTGTCTTGCTTGCATATTATATTTCAACCCCCTTGCTGCAGTGATTCAGTTCTGTCTGAACTCATCTCAATTGGACAGCTAAATGGAGATGCCACAATTATCTGGAAATAAAAGACTTGAAAGACTCTAGACGGTGTTGTTCATCAAAGCCTAGACTTGTTGTGATGTTTTTTGTTTTTTTTTAAGGATCTTCTCTCACCATTTAGGGCACACAAGGAGTCGATATTCTCTTTGGGGAATATCAAAGATATCTCTATTATCTATATAAATATATATCTATTTCTCTAGAGGAAAAACCACGAGACAGGCGTACTTTTCTCATCTCGCCGGAGTCATTAGGAAACATAGGCTTACATACAATGCACCGCATTTAACGGTGTTTGCTTCCACTGGCTTTGAAAAGAAGAAGAAAAAAGTGATCAAATAAATAATATAGATAGTTTCTGACTGTGATGCAGTTTGCTGAAAGATTAAGCGAAGAGAGTTTCTGAGGAAGCTCTTCTAGACTCTTCTAGTGTTGACAACAAATAGTTAATGTATCAACGGGAGTCTTTAAACCACTAAGATTTCATCAGGACTAAGCAAACAATTTTAAGATGCCTCAAAGTTGTTTAACAGCAGATTGCTGAGCCTAACGGTGGAGTTTTAGTCCCTTCCTATAGACCTTTTTCGTTGTTGCTGCATGGAGGGTATCATATCGACCAGCGTCTTCAGGTAGGATGCTTAGAACTTCCATTTACAGCATTTCTCAACTAGTTCTCAACTGATAATTTGCGATCCAAAAGTGTCAATATCATTTTGAGTGGCGTGTGGAGGGTTTTTGTGATGCACAACTCTTATTTTGAAGGATGTGTGCTAAATTCGTTATGCTTTTGTCAGATGTGGTTCAAGCGTGAGAGAAAAACGTTCTCCTGATTTAGTGTTCGCCGTCAGATGAGTTTTTGAAATATAGTGTCAATAGCTTTGGTACATCCAAAAATGCAAATGAACTTTATGCGCAAAACTGGATTATCGGATAAAAGACGTGCGAATAAAGCAGCGTTTCCATCCAACGAGTTAAAGTGAACAAAATCGTCACTTCCTGATTAACTGGCGCCAAATATCAACAGTAAAAATGTAATTTGCTGCAGTGGGAGAAGCTGCGTCAATCTTTTCTTCATTTATAAATGACTTGCGCCTCAGAAGGCAATACTAACACAGTGAATGTGCTGTGGCATTTGATGCGAAGCACAGATACTCTTGATTCTGGAGGTCATTAATAAAATAATAACACATACTTAAACGGTAAGGGGTTTTAGAATGACCAACACAACATGTCCGATGGTTTACAATGTGCTCAGCCTGCTGGTTTGTCCATTTACACACATTTTTATCATCACATGATCTCTTATAACAAAATCACATGACCTTCTTTATTGCGCATGCTGGAATTTGTGCAGTAAAAGTTTTTCTATCATAGTTTATGTGCATCTTTTCTTATAGAATAAAATGTTTATCCTACTCAGTTATGCGCATATGTTTTTATGTGCATTTTCAAAATTTATCATGGCGTTTCCATCAACAAATTTTTTATGCGCATATCCAAAATGCGCATAAAAATAGGTGGATAGAAACGTAGCTAGTGTTACCAACCTGTCAGCTGTTACACTGTATGGGCTCTTCAATGTAAACACACATCACACGCTATACATCACTATTGCATTATAGAGCAAGCCATATTACTGGCATGAAACTTAACAGGTATAAAAGTCATGCAGTTTCCAAAAAATACCAATAAAAGTACATTACTGATACTCTGCTGGCTGATTTGCATGTTGATTCTAATCAGGAGCCCTTTATGTTAGGTCGTTTGTATTGTGTAGTATTTACCATGGTATGTGTTTTTCTGTCACAAAATAAATGAATATGAATATAAATACATACAATCAAATGAATACAAATAAATTGTAAAATACTTATTGCTGTGAAAAATCCTCGGTTACTACTAATGTTGCTGATAACACTAAATGTATAAATCTAACATCATAATTTGTACAACCCATTTTTTTATCTTATTTTTCATAAATTATTTGGTTATTCACTCTTAAAACTTCATGTTTCATTGCTAAATGTATTGTTTTTGAAGAATTATTCAGTAGCATATTTACATGAATTCTTAATTTTTGAGCTTCATGTTAAATGCAAATGATGGTGATTTTAATCGTTGGCTACCACAAACATCAGTGGTTATACCTAATCTATAAACTGTTATGCCAGTACTTCTGTGTTATTTGACTGTTAGTAAACTGAAGACTGAATCTCTTTCTTGATTTTTGAGTTTTTCAAACACAAATTTGAATGCAGCGATTCAAAGGATTAATAAACATGCAAATCACCATAATTTATAATTTAGGTGCAGTTGGTAGAGCTGTCACCTACTGCAAGAAGGTTGCTGGTTCAAGCCTCGGCTGGGTCAGTTGGCATGTTTATGTGGAGTTTGCATGTTCTCCCCGTGTTTGCGTGGGTTTCCTACAGGTGCTCTGGTTTCTATCACAGTCCAAATTAGGTGAATTAGGTGAGATAAATTGTCCGTAGCATATGTATGTGAATTAGAGTGTATGGGTGTTTTCCAGTGTTGGGTTGCAGCTGGAAGGGCGTTTGCTGCGTAGAATATATGCTGGGTAAGTTAACGGTTTAGTCCGCTGTGGTGACCCCTGATTAATAAAGGGATTAAGCCGAAAAGAAAATGAATGAATGAATGAACGGTTGTTGAGGTCCCGATCTGTTAATGATTAATCTGCAGCTTACACTAAATGCATTAATGCAGGCAAAACAAGTAGTGTTTAATAACCTAAGAAACCCACCACATTCTGAATAACCTACCACAACTTTCGTCATCCTTATATTTTACAAAAAAGTCTACATGCTTTCATACATGTGATTTGATTCTCTCTGCGAAAAGAAAAAAAAAATTTGTGAAGTAAAAAAGAAAATGTATTAATCCTTGTGTATTCCGAACCATAGGTTGTGATCCATACAAATCACAGATCAACCTATATATATATATATATATATATATATATATATATATATATATATATATATATATATGTATATGTGGTGGGCCATTATCAGCATTAACATGCTGCATTTATGCGAAACTCTTATCAGCCGATAAAAAAATATTGCTGTTAATCTATTCTAAAGTTGGGTTGGGAGCTGGGTCTTGACTTTCACCTTGATATTTTAGCTTGGATGTATACCTGGCCGAATTGCACTGTAGGTGGCGGGAACGAGTCTTTAACTGTGTGTGTATTCCTACTGTGAAATTACCACATCAAACGTGACGTGCTAACATGGATGCAGTTTACTAGAGTGAATCTGATTAATGTTAGCCCCACATCTAACTATCAGGCACCTGTAGAATTAATGGGTTCGAGTAAAACATATACAAATAAAATGGACCGGGTGCTTTTAAAATGAATGATGGTAAATTAAAGTCAAACCGGTGAGCCGTCTGACAAAAAAGTGCCCTTCTGAATCAAATCAGCAGGATGCCCTTCACTTACTTCAGAGACACTACAGACTACGCTTACATGGACATCTGTAATCTAGTCATTTGCCTTAATAGACAATAATAAAATTAAGGTGTTTACATGAAGTGCTTTTATGTAAGAGTTTCCTGTATTTTTTTTAATAAGACTTTAACTGCAGTTCCGCAATTTCATATTCACTCATGAACATTTCATTCATGCCCCCGTGACAAACTGGGGTATTAGACGCAAATAAGGTGTAAGGACTGGTGAGAGTGTTATGAAATTTAGGTCACATTTTACAATAAGGTTCATTAGTTAATGTTAATTAATGCATTTACTAACATGAACAGACAATGAACAATGCATTTACTACAGTATTTTTTCATGTCAGTTAATGTTAGTTATTGAAAATACAGTTGTTCATTGTTAGTTCATGTTAACTCACGGTGCATTAACTAATGTTAACAAGCATGAACTTGGATGTTAATAATGCATTACTGAATGTTGAATTATGATTAATAAATACAGTACTGTACTAGTGTTGTTCATGATTAGTTCATGTTAGTAAATGCATTAACTAATGAACCTTATTGTAAAGTGTTACCGAAATTTAATAACGCACGCTAAATAAAAAGAAGAAAAACATCCGCATTTCACGTGTGTGTGTGTGGTCCTTTACAGACAGCCGTGTGTGTGGATCTTGTCAGAAAATATGACGAAAAGTACTACACGACGGTATGGTTTGATTGCTTTGTTTACTTCAATAATGCCACTAATATATGCATACTCCACGCCTTAATTCCATTTTTGTTTAGTTTAGTTATGACTTTAGTCGGATTAAGGTCATCAAAAAAAAAAAAATGCTGTTTCGAGCTTATGTAGGCCTACAGTTCAAAATGCATGTTTAACTGAATAAACAGTTAGTAAACACAAGTACATATTATTGAACATAATTTATTTTCAGCACAAATTATCAAAGTAGAACAGTTTCTCAAGCAGTTTGTGATGCATTTTGGAAACAGGAGATGAGCCCCTGGTCTAATGCGCCACCTGGCTTGAGAAACCCGTTCTCAAAGACTTACTTTTAGTCATTCTTTGGGTAGCTAACATATTCTGAATGCCTTCGGCAGAATTCAAATGAGCCATAATAATCTAGATCAGGGGTGTCCAAACTCGGTCCTGGAGGGCCGATGTCCTGGAGAATTTAGCTTCAACCCTAATCAAACATACCTGAACCAGCTAATCAAGCTTTTACTAGATATACTATAAACTTTCTGTTGGAGAACGAAAAGTTGGAGATAAACTCAGCTGGACACCGGCCCTCCAGGACAGAGTTTGGACACCCCTGAACTAGATTAATTTCAAGATTACAGTGAGATTAATCTAGATTAGGAAAATTAATCTATGCCCACCTATAATATATATATATATATATATATATATATATATATATATATATATATAATCATTTAGAAAACGGCAAACTTTGTACTCACATACATATTTATGTATAAAGCAAAGCAACATCTCCAGGCACTCCTTTGAGAACCAAACCAAAAAAACCTATGTGCACCCCGGCTTATATTATTGTTTTAAATATACAGTAAATACATACATACATACATACATACATACATAGATACATACATACACATGTTGAGTAATACTAGTTTATAATAAAATTTTTACAACCTTGTCAGTCAAAGTGTCAATGAGAATGTCCAATGCAACTTGGTGCTGACTTATAGCATACATAGGCTATTTTACAAAAAACAAACAAGCATACAAACAAACAAACAAACAAACAAACAAACAAGAAGACTTACAGTATGTGTCAAACTAAGTTTTTCTGATGCACACCAAGACTCTTCTTTCTAGCTATGCTCATGCTCTACAGACTCAGTGTTGACTTAAAAAATCCCGGATGAATTTCACAAGCAAATAGTTGACGTGTCTGTGGGACTCATTAAACCGCTAAGATCCCGTCAACACCAAGCAAACAATTTTTAAGATGCCTCTGGTTTGTTGAACAGCAGCTTGATGAGCCTAATGGTAAAGTTTTAGTCACTTCCCTATCTGGGACGGCGTGGTTTTGTTTGACACTCCCCGGACAGGCCCGTGGGAGAGAGAGTTTTGAGGGAATGAGACCGGTTTTGATCTGCACGGGACTGGAACGGAGCAATGACTGTCAGCATCAGGCTAAACTGGAGCTGAAGCACTGGTGAGGCGGTGGAGAGATGCCTAATGAGGCCACCAGAGAAATAGAGGGGGGGGGAAGCTGAAACTACACTACCTCACCTCACTCACACATGCCAGTCTATGCTACTTTAAAAGTGGAGCCTGTCTAAATAAAAGTAAAAGGGCATTGTTGTTATTTGTTCTTAAAAATCCTATGAAATCAAGATCGATTTGGGATTTAAGTCTGTGTTTATTAGCTTTGAAGTTATCTGTAGGTTTGTGTACTTCTCTTGGTTGACAAAATGATTTTTTTATTGAAGGGTATATAGACATTTTCTGGCAAAAAATGGATGAGAGTGAAGCTGACTGGCAGGAGCAAATCTAGAAGGTCTATAATTCATAGAGAAACTATATTAGCAGTTCCTATCGAAGCCGATTTCTTAGTATTATGCACAAAGAAAACTCTGAAAATCTCAATGTGTGCACCGCTATCATTGCTTTTGTCAGTGGTGGACAAATTACACAAATTAGGCAATTCATAAAAATCATGTTTTATTCCTGAAGTACTGCTATTGGGCAAATGATACAGAAATTCTTTATGTAAAAGTAACCATTACAAGCAGTTCATCAACATTTTAAATGGTAATCTACCTTGATGAGTCTCTGAACTTTCTGGGGTCTGGGGTGATTTTGGGTGCCCTAAGATGTTTTGACATGCTCTGACATTTGTACTTATTTCAGCAACTTATTACATAGTATTGGCCAACATGTTTTTTTGTCTATTCAGCACAAACTGTGCTACAATTTTATGCATGGTTAGTAAGTTTTGGAAAATAATGTAGCTGAAATAAGGTCAGAAAAACAGCACTGAATGGGCCTGAACAAGATTTTTGAGAAAGTAGTCTTGTAGACTAGTATACCTTGCAATTATGTGAAAACTATTCTGTTCTCTCATTCAAAGAAAACATTACAATGATTTACATTTTGCAAAGTCTGTTTTGGGTCAAAATACCGTATGCATATGAGTGACAATGGTCATGAATAATCCACACTTGAAGAGACAAAAGACTCCCCCACTGGCTAATGTTCACGCAAAGTCATTGTAAAGCAATGTTCAGCTGCAAAAGCTAGGCCAAACTAAATGCTTGTTGTATTACGTGTTGCTGTATTATGACCATGTAAACACTATGGGCAAACAATGTATGCGAACTTATACAGCACACACACAAAAAAAATAAATAAATAAATAAATAAATAAATACATAAATATATATATATCAAATATATATATTTGAAATTATATAAAAAGTGTTTGCAAAACTGTTGTAATAATAACTTTGTTGTTCATTAATCCAGCATTTAATAATAATATCTGAATGACTAAGACACTGAAGTAGCGTAACGTCAAAAGTTTTAAACACAAGAACAAATTATATATTAAACATGAACAACAATTAATTTAAATCAAAATAGTATTTTAAGACCTTTTATATATATTTTGCCCCAAAAAATGCAATCTTTCTAAACTTTTACTGTATCAACCACAGTACAATATATACAAAATCTAATAATGGTATGTGGATGTCATGGACAAAATTGGTAAAATGAGGTTGCATTCCACAAAGTAATGGGATGCGAATGGATAAAAATATACAGTAGCTGCTACTTGTAAATGAAGATGAAATAATGAAACAAAGCATTCTAATTGATTCATAAATCTTAAAAAAAAAACGTTAACCAGCTTTATTATTATTGTAAACTTGTTGAGTGCAAAATGAATATTCATTTTGAAACTTAAAAAATGAAATAAGACAACTAAAATAAAAGTACATAAATAAATAAATAAAGCAGTGTTTTAGCTTGCTTTATATCTATCTCAATCTCCAGCGATCTTCACACAACTTCACAAACACAACGCTAAAGAAAAGCAACTCCCAGCATGCACCTCCCACACAACGGTTCCTGTTTCCCACTGATTGCAAATAACAGAGCTGAATCTATTCATGTATTGATTATATAAACAGCACACATACCTATCTGGGCTGCGTATTGCTATTCTGTTTTGTGAACATTACGACGCGTTTCCCTTTCCTTTGCCTTGTTTGTTTGTTTACGTTGCTTGCCACTGTATGTATTTTTTTTCTGTATGTATCTGTTTGATAATATTTGTCATTACAATATGAAAGATCTGATCTTGGGATCCACTGAAATAAAAGATCTAGGCCAGACCCGAAAATGCTATTGAATCAACGATTTATTAATTGATTAAATATAAAGTATTTTGTAACACTTATTTATTAATATTTAACACAATAACTTAAATGACACATATTTCAATAAACAAAAGCCAATTAAATATACACATTTTTAGAAACAGTAACATTTTATTGACAGTAAATGGGTCATGAGGTGTATGTTCACCATTTTTTTTAACAGGCTTCGCTTTTCCGTTGAGCATTTGTAGCTCATGCATAGACACATATATGTGTGTACATGAGCAATATCCACAAATATGAGAATTTTTTTTTTGCCTTATATTGTATATACAGCCAGTTAAAATTCTGTGTATCTCTGTCTTGAACCATATATTTCATGCGACTATCACACTAAAGCTGTTATTTATATATAGTACAAGTAATTTCTATATTAAACTATATTCATGTTTGCAAATTTTGTCAGTGTTAAATTCATGCAGTGTGACCAAAACTGCAAGCTGTACACAAACAAACAAATAAACTATAATCTTCATTTAGTTTTCTTTTATATTGTATATTTCATAATATTAATAAAACCATTTTGACCTGTACTATGTCACTAAGAAAGAAAGAAAAAAGAAATAACATGTATATTTGCATACACTTAAAATATAAGGGTTTTAAAGTCATTAGATTGATAATTTACTCATTAATTATTATTCTGTCATGATTTACTCACCCTAATGTTGTTGTAGACATATCTTGCAATCTTTCTGTTCTGAAACAAAAACAACAGAAAAAGGGAAATGATTGTCATGGAGCAAGTTTTCGGGTTCTAAGACGTGTTATTTTTCATCTTGGTGTTGTGTTGTCTGTGAACCCAAGTGAGCGGCCTGTCTGTCATAAATCTTCATGGTATGTTTTTTCTGAAAAGTCCAGTCCTTCGCTAATGCCCGAAAGCTTAAAGTTTAGAAGCAGCTGGAATTCGCTCCACAGTCCTGGGTTCAATCAGAATAAGAATAAGTCTGTAGGGTGGACTTCCAGCTGTTTCCAAACCCTGCTATGTAAAGCCTGTTAAAGCTAGCTTACTTCACAGCTAAGCCTAGGAAATAGCTTTGTAAGAAAAAAATACAGTTTTGACACTGCAAAAATCTGGCCCACTTTAATCCTCACACATTTTTAATACGTTTAAGAACCATGGCGTTTTTTTTTCCTCATTTGTATGTTGTATTGCTAATTTAAAAGCATACAAACATAGATAGTTATGCATATTTATAAATGTTTTAGGGTGTTTAAGCCACTGTTTAATTGCTTAAACAACATTGGAATTTGCAATTATTTTAATAGAATTAGACAAAAGTACTTTTTTTGAGCCAAATATTTCACAAAATAAAAACAATGTTTTGACATTTCATGTACTGTGGACTGGGATACATGATTGTTTAATGATATAATCTCTATTAAAATGTAAACTGTTGGAAGATCTCTTAAGGTTTTTATTATTATTATTATTATTATTAGTAGTAGTAGTAGTAGTAGTAGTAGTAGTAGTAGTAGTAGTAGTACCTGTAATCTACTATATGTCTTATATACTACACCTGTTTAGTGTATATAAAATGCAAGTAGATGCATCAGCCGATTTGTTATTATAGAGAACAGATAAATATATTTGCTAATTTAGTTGTTACATGAATAAAATTCTAACAAATAAAGTGGATAAAAAAGGCAAAAAAAATCTAAAGCTTATACATTTACAAAATGTATACAAATTGTTGATGTATTCCTGTTAATATTTGAATATTTTAATTTGTCATTTTTGTAAAATACTAAACTTAAAATCTGCTTAAGATTTAATTTTGACAGCTTAGTTTAAGAAGTGAAAACCAACGATAAAACTGAATCCTAAAAAACAAACAAAAAAAAAACAAAACATAGCAGGCACAGGGCATCAACACGACGTTAGATTGACTTTGTACCCCAATGTCATGGGATGTTGCATTTTGTGTTGAAATGAAAATTGATCAGATGTTGGATTTTGGTTACCATACCTGATGAATAAATGTCAGTATTTGATGTCAATATAACGTTAGTTTAAGATGTTGGCTCAAAGTTGGATTTTGGTCACTTTTCAACAGAACCTGAAATCAAGCAAATATCAACGTCATTATTGGACATCAAAATAACGTTAGATGCTGGTGACCTAAATCTAACCTAATATTAAAGTCTTATGACGTTGTGTGCCTGCTGGGGTAACATCAACCTATCCAACAGGGGACCTACCCAACAGGGGACCTACATAGACTGCAGAGACACTGAGTGTGAAATATTCATATTCATATTCAATTATTCCCTACTTCCAGAGAGCCACTAAGTGTTGTTCTGGTGAAATGTATATATTCTATTCAAGTGTTCAAATTAACAATTGAAGTTGACATGCTCTTTTCAGAAGAAAACTATTTGAATTCTTCTACATGTTAGACATTTTGAGATTGAAACAAATAAGACTGAGCCACCACCAATCAAAAAAGTCTCATGAAATAGAAGTTAATTTTTGAGCATTCTTACATTTTAAGATGTGCATGTTTAAATCCATCTTGGTTAAAATGATCTCACAAGTGTTTCTTTCAAGGTCCACTAAAACGCTGTAGTAGATTAACTATTTGTTTGACCTTTATACATAAGCTTGGATTCAACCACTCAGCCTCTGTCTCACAAGATTAAGCATTTCAATGCACAGTAAGGTCAAGCTTTCTATTGCGTACGCGACAGATGCAAAGCGACAACACTGGAGAGTGTGGCCCAAAGAGAGATTAAGTCTTCGGCAAATTAATGTAGATTCTCTTTTGGAGAGACAGTCGGGCTGATTTTGGGCCCGATTCTCCCTTTTAACGATCGATTTGAGCGTTTGATTGATTGATTGATTGACTGATTGATTGATTGATTGATTGATTGATTGATTGATTGATTGATTGATTGGTTGGTTGGTTGGTTGGTTGGTTGGTTGGTTGGTTGGTTGGTTGGTTGGTTGGTTAGTTGGTTGGTTGGTTGGTTGGTTGGTTGGTTGGTTGAGTGAGTGATTGATTGATTGATTGATAGAGGACCAATATATCTTGCATAGTCTGTGTTAAATGTGGATTGGTATCATGCGCAGGGCTATTTAAATTGCTTTAAATGAGAAAAAAATTGGCTTTGATATGCTTACATGAAAAGACATTGGAAAAATTATTAGTGGCTTCATAAAACACTGAAACAGTCGAAGCAAATGTGTTGAAATTTCGTAACATTTCGAAATCCATCTCTACAGTGACACCTAGTGGTAATTTTTGTTTATGTATTATGCTGGAATAGCTTCAGCAAAGAACCAATTGAGAATATTGAGGTATTATACCTTACTTTGTAGAGTTGAGCTTTCAACTAATATAAAGGAGCGGTGAGAGTTCCTGACTCCCTTGCAGGGAAAGTGGGTTTGAATCCAGGCTGATGCAGCTATTTTGAAATGTTTAATATAAGTTTGAAATGTTTTTTCTTGTATCGTTTTGTTTCATCATTGGTCTGACATCTGAATAAACACTTTGTGAATAAATATGTCTGATTTTGTTCATAAAACAGGGTTGTTGCTAGATCAGACACGGTTGTGGCCGGAAGTTAACAAGACTTACTTATATTCATTAAATTTCCCATTTATTGTATTTTATTAATGTCTACCCAAACCCAAAACCCAACTATCACAGTACTGTAAAAATATTAATTTTTGTTTTACAGTGTTACAACAATTGATGACATATCCAAAGCTGTATCTTATCTAGACTACACCACAAAACAGTAACATTGTTAAAATACATAAAATCAAGATTTCTGAGTATTTGTACAAGTCGTGATTCTAACCCAAAAGCCATTTGAAGCACAGGAATAACGTGCACAAGCACGGTCCACTAGGCTAAATGAGACAGACATTTTTTTTTTTCTGATCCTGATAGTCAAATGCAGATTTGACAGGTCTGGAAACACTTCTGAAATGATCGATGCTTTGAATCGCTTTAGTCACGTGACCAGGCGTTTCGAAACACTTTAGTCACGTGATCTGGGTGTTTTGGATCCTGCTTCGGTACAGTGTTTCGAAACACTTGCGCTTCGGGATCTCGTCACTGTGTAGAAATGTCAGTTTCATGTCAGCCATCCCTAAATCATTATCATTGGCATTAAATATATTGGGTAATATGTTGCCATTATTGGGGTATGAGTTTTTCTAAAGTAAACAGTCAAAACTAATTTATTGACATGAAACCATTTGGTACCACTAAACCAAACCATTTGTCAATATAAAACACACAAAATAGCAGGCAGATACAACTACAACAGCAATTTATAAAAAAAATAATACCAATATTTTTTGTCTTTCAAGGCAGCGCAAGTTATTTCTGGAAGGCATTGATACAATCATAGTCTTCGTTTGCTGAACAGCTCACAAATTCAAATATTGCTGCCGGAAAAAAGTATCTTAAGTTCAATTCAAGTCAAGTAAAATTGGCTTTATTGTCATTTCAACAATATACAGTGCAGTACTCAGTGAAATGAAACAATGTTCCTCCAGGATCAAGGTGCTACATCAAACAACATAAATTGACAACATAACACAGGACTATACACTACTATAAAAATGTAAAAGAATGAAATAATATAAGATAAACTTAAATAAGAATAAGAATGAGAGTGCAAAGTGCAGTTTGTGCAACATTCAGTGCAAATAAGACAGGACAGACAAGACAAGCAAGAAACAGTAACGCTGACAGAAACACTACAGATGTTGTGCAAATATTGAATCAAATATAAAAGCTGTAAAGTGGCGCAATAGGTAGTGCTGTCGCCTTACAGCAAGAATGATGCTGGTTCGAGCCTCGACTGGGTCAGTTGGTGTTTCTGTGTGGAGTTTGCATATTCTCCCTGCTTTTGCGTGGGTTTCCTCCGGGTGCTCCGGTTTCCCCCCCAAGTCCAAAGACATACAGCTGAATTGGGTAGGCTAAATTGTCCGTAGTGTATGAGTGTGAATGAGTGTGTGTGTGTGGATGTTTCCCAGAGATGGGTTGCGGCTGGAAGGGCATCTGCTGCGTAAAAAAAAAAAAAAAAAACACGTGCTGGTTAAGTTGGCGGTTCATTCTGCTGTGGCAACCCCGGATTAATAAAGGGAAAAGAAAAGAAAATGAATGAATAAATGAATGAATAAACGCTGTACATGTAAACATTTGTCATTGAGTTAGACATTGTACAGAGCATGTCCAATCGTGTTACGCTAATGTGCTGGAGCTCCTTTTTGAATCTGAGGCTATAAGTGAGCATTAGCCGGATAATTTTCAATGAATACAATTTCATTAATGTTTATATCACTCCTGCTAAATTATGTTGTTCAGAAGTGGGTTAGGGTTCCCAGATAGCAAGCCGACATTGAATCAATGTCGATTATTGGTTATAAGCGTCAGTATCAGTCGTCGATCAAATTTCAACATTGAATCAACGTTCTTTATTTGATCGGTACGTCGGAAGGTTATTACATTGAGAATAAAACATTGATTCAATGTCGAAATGAAGTTGACTCTTCAACATATAGGCTACCCGACGCATCTGGTCGAAATCATAACATTGGTTCGATGTTGAAACTTGATTGGAGGACTCAGAGTCGGTTCCTCTGCGCGAGTCAGCGTGACGTGCACATGCTCATCATTTATATCAACTAACGAACAGAAGGCAACGGATGAAACGGTAACCTGAAGGTAAGTACGTTATATTCGATGTTTCACATGTTTTATTTGTCATTTTCCCAAGAATTTATGTTAAAATGTAACTTTTAGATGTGTAAATTAACACTTAACCACTTCCTATATGTTTTTAGTAAGCCTACATGTCGCCCTGTTCGTGCCCTGGCCATTGACTGCAGCTAATCTATGAAGGTCAACTGGGTTAGGGGTAGAGGTAGAAACACCAGAAATATTCTGAAAGTGTGCATGTTTATAAGATGGTTTGTGTTTTACAAATAGGCTACATGCAAACCAGTTAATGAGACAAATAATTTGAATGACCAATAGCATTGGAGGAACCCGCTCATTGAAAAAAAATACACATCAAGAAGTATTCAAAGCATCAAGCTGTAAAAATGACATTAACCTCACAACTGGAAGACCAAAAGGTGATTTTTGGAAACAGTTTGAGTACAACATGTCTTGTAAAACTGCAATTGAACTAACAAGCAGACGGTTTGGGCAATAGGCAATACATCTAGCAGGAAGCTAACATCATTATTTCTAGTAGGGCTGAACAATATATTGAAATGTATATATTGCAATCTACAGTGCTCAGCATATACAGTATGAGTACACATATCCCCCTGAGTACCCTCACAAGTCTCTCTTTTAAATCCATGTTTTTAATAGGAAGCTATACAATAATATATTTGTGCATATACATTAGATTAGTCAGTACTGAAGCCAAATCTAGAGTTCATCTAACAAAATAACTTACGATAGCAGTTCAAAAACAACTACATCCAAATTGATGTTATAGAAAAATATTAAATATAAATTTAAAAAGAAGAAAAATCAAGAGAAGCAAAAAAAGTTAATTAATTTATATTTTGTAGGTTGTCTTTTTTTGTAATATTTAGCTTGAATTTAATTGTATTATCTTTAAATTTCTAAATATGTTGTGTGACAAAAATAGTATTTTAATAAATATATCTTTAATAAATCTGTTTTGTTTAAATGCACCAAAATACATTGCCTATATTCACTGAGAAATGGATAAAAATATTCATTTTCAAAATGGGCTGTACTCAATTATTATTAGACCAAAAGGGTCTTTGTACTTGTTTAAAGAGCAGTAAGACAGCAAAGAGGTAACTCCACTTTGTTTCAATGGTTTTTGTTTTCTTGATTGCTCTTGATAATACCATACTAGAGGAGCAAAGTGGTGGTTATATCCCGTGGAGTTGGGTTACTTTAACCACTAGCCACCATTTTTTTGTTGGACTTGACATATTGCATTGATTATATTTATATGGCTGCACTGAAATGTATTACTCAAATTAATTAATATTTTACTAATGATAAAAACAGTGGTTCATTCCGCTGTGGCAACTCCAGATTAATAAAGGGACTAAGCCGAAAAGAAAAAGAATGAATGACTGAATAATGGTAAAAAACTGTGGTAGGATGATGAAACAGAGTAGGATAAGTACACATTTGTGAGGTGGATGGGTCTCTGGAGGTTTGTGTAGCTCATGGTGCGGTTGATTTTATTTCTAAGGTAAACACCTGGCAGTATTGTAATTCAATTACTAATGCTGTTATTTTAAAAAGAAGAAACTGTTTATAATGCATACAATGATGTAAAATATGTATTCAAGTGTCTGTTGCCTTGACAGGTCCTCAGTGCTAGGAACTTGACTGAATACTATGAATGCATATGCTGTGATCTGCTCATCTAATAAATGAGCAATACACTATTGCTGATGAAAAAAGATAGGACTAAAATGTAGTCAAAAAAATAAAAACATACCAATGTTAATTTTCATTATAGCCCACTGCATTGCACTGTTCATATATTCGATCAACAGATTGAAATTAATGCATTCAGTCTTGTTAGTGGCAGAGAGAACCTGTGTCTAGGCATTTTCGTTGACAAAATTAACACTGATATTACAAATGGATGGTTGCATATATTGAGCTTGGCCTAGTTTTGATTGCCCATTGAGCTAGTTAAGGGCTATTGGATTGGCTATTGGATTGGTTTTATTGCAAAAACCTGGCTACTCTGATCTTGGTTTCTTCTCGGTTCCTCTGTTACCTAAAACATGTAATCTATATATTGCAAAGTCATGTTTGACAGGCAGAGAATTTAGGAGATGTCAAGATGTTCACAGTTGGGACTTTGGTTATGAATGGGCTGTTTATAGTTTGTGGTGATTAGTGAAATGTGAATAGTGTGTGGCCACATCAGCAGAGCTTGATTTTACCAAGTTCGACATATCTCTGGATCAACTTCATTGTAGACCCTGGAACAACAATCTAATGATCCAATCAGAGGTTTGAGGAATAGGTTTACATTTGTTGTCAGGTTTAAGCTTACAATGAAGTGCTTTTACATCATTATTTACCTTTAACTCTTACAGTTACAGTTTAGAGTGTAAGGATTTGGTTTGTTGTTACGATGTTTGATTGGTTTGATGTTACCAATGATGTTGAATTTGATGTTGATTGGTTTGATGTTTGATGATTGGTTTGATGTTACGATTGATTGTAACATCTTTCTTGTCTAAACATTTAACCCAGGGATGCCCAAACTTGGTTCTGGAAGGCCAGTGTACTGCAAAGTTTGGTTCCCACCCAAATCAGACACCTGGGCTAGCTAATCAAGCTGTTACTTGGATTTCTAGAAACATCCATGGAGGTGTGTTGAGGCAAGTTGGAGCTAAAATCTGCAAGACACTGGCCCTCCAGGACCGAATTTGGGCACCCCTGATTTAACCCATGTATGCTTAAACTTGGTCATGAAGGGCCGGTGTCCTGCAGAGTTTGGTTCCAACCCAATTAGACACACCTGAACTAGATAATCAAGCTTTTTTTAGGTATAGAAACTTCCAGGCAGGTGTGTTGAAAAAAGTGAAAGATAAACTATGCAGGACACTGGTACTACAGGATCGATCATTCAATCAATTAATTGATCAATCAATCAATCAGCCGGCATTTCACACACTATAGGAATAAAGCTGTTAAACATAAGGGTTTTTTATCATCATGTTTGCAGTCTCCCACCCTAAAAATCTGTAGTAAGTGTTAGTCTTAAGATTTCCTTTAAGGGCCTGTCAGGCTGGTGGAAAATCTCCAGCGCCACTGCTCTCCCACCAAATTAAGTTGAAGCAAAGAGAGCCCCTCCAGAGTGACAAGAAGATGGAACTGTAACTGCCTTAAAGGCCAGTGGTGAAGGAGTACACCGATGTGTGTCTTGTGCCGCAGAATGCACAAAGAGTTATTGGCAGGGAGAGTGACACTCAATAAGTGAGTGAGTGTGTGTTTTGCTCTTGAAGACGACGCTCCCTCATTGCCCAAGGCGGTCTGGCAGTGAAGTCCATTGGCTATAAGAGGGAAAACTCATGTTACGAGTCATATGTCATCTCAAGACAGATCTCCTCAAGCAAACTCCTCAATCTCAATGTCACAGCTTTCAGCAGAATAAAGTGCCAGACATATCCCACTTTGTATTTTGATATCTTCGTCATGTTCAGTGAACACAATGGTAAATATATTCTGTTACAATTCCGGCACATTTTGTATGTCTTCCTTATTTAACACACCTGATTCACACACAGAGAACGGACTTGCGTTCTTGTGGAGACCTGCCTTACCAGGCTACCTTGGAATAACAAACTCGGGAGACCACAAGAACACAGAAAGCGTCCTCTCAGAAATGAGATGCTGTGTTCTTCCTGATGGTCACATGACGCGAGCTGTCACTGGGGTGGTACCTTTTCAAAAGGTACAAATTTGTACCTAAAAGGTCCATATTAATACCTCAAGGCTACATATTACTACCTTAAAAGTACAAAAGTGTTCCACTTAATTTTTTAGGTACTAATATATACTTTTGAGGTACCGATATGGACCCTTTAACTAAAAATGTGTACTTTTTGAAAAGGTACCACCCCAGTGACCACTCGCGTACCTTTATTTCTGAGATTGTATATATATATATATATATATATGTCCTATATACCTAATGTGATTATGCCACATCCATGCATCCTTGCATCCTTGATATCAAGAACACATCCGGGAACTTACATGAGTCCTCTGTTCTTGTGGTCTTGAGTTTTGGAACTGAACTTTGATGGTTGATAATGACGTTACATGAGAAGATCGGTGAAGAATACATATTGAGAAACATCCAGAAAGATCCACTGATCCTTGTGTGTCAAATAAAAGGGACATACAAAATCTGCCCGAATCAGAAATTGACCAGAATTGAGAACTACTGACCTAGGCATAGTTGAATATTAAGAGTTGAAAACATATAAATGACTTACTGTGAGCCTCACACATAATTATTTCCTCCCTTCCTTTTCTCCCTAAAAGTCTTTTTGAGCAAAATAAAAAAAAAAAATAGCCGAACCAGCATTGACTGTGACATAACAGTTATTAATATGGAGTCTATCCCAAAATCCCTTTAAAGGCATTCTAAATTCTTTGGCTCTGCCCCAACAGTGTTTGATTCTTATGAAGGGACACTTCCTACTATAGTGCCTTGACAACACAGCTACAGCATAGTTATTTTATTCACTTCTTGACTGTTGAAGAGACTATTGTTTACTTTTAACTGTTTAAATTGAATATTTAGATAGCAGCAAATAGTTTGTCATGTGTTGTTGATATTAACCGCCTGATGTTACTATATTGTTAATTAATTCCTACTGTAGTGCCTTCACAACATAGCTACAGCAAGCATCGTTTTTAAGTGATATATTGTCTGGGTTGGTGTTGTATGTTATGCTGCAAAAAGCTGGTAATAAGCTGCCAGTTCACTTTCTGTTATTTTACAAACTTAGTTCTCTATATAGTATTTCATACGCAATATATTGTCTTCAAATATTAAAAATATCAATATTTTTTATTAAATACATTTTATTTACTATTAATAAAAGTCACTTTGTTAAATTGCAGAGTTGAATTTTCAACATGAAAAGTTGACAGAGCAGAGATCAATATGCCATCATGCAATTTACAACCGTAAATAAAAGCAAAACACAAAAATTTGATTTATTTTTACAGTATAATACTACTACTACTATTTTTAATAATTAGAAGAAGAAGAAGAAGAAGAAGAAGAAGAAGAACAAACAAATGTAGCCAATCAAAATTTTCTCAAACATTTTGTCACCTTAGAATTATAAGGTTGTATCTGACATTTTTGTCAAAATGTAGTTATTTGCATATTCTTATAAAATTATAACTTATTTATTTATTTGTGATTTTTTTTCACAATTTTACAAAGTTGTTTACATTTTAAGACTTTTTATTTAAAAAGCAATAAAGGTTTTATCGACAAAGTTAACTTTAGCTTGGCTCTATAAGATTCTTTCTATGAGCCGATGAGCATTCCAAATGCACACACAAGGGCCAATCAGGATCGGCTTTCTTTATCATTTGACTGGATTGCTCCACTGACAGCGGGAAAGACCGGAAAGAAGCACAAAATCGACTAAATAGAGTCGACTAAAAGAAGTCTAAAAAGAGTCGACTAAATAATGCCGCACCACACACATTTTGTAAACAAAACCATAAACTGAAAAGATGTGTGTAAATGTGATGATTTAAAAGCATTTTTTGACACTGAGATAAAATGTTGAATTTTATATTGTTGAAAAGTAACAGTTAGTCAGTGAAACATTGTTCAGTGTTTATTAAACTCATTTGCTCATCGTCTGTTTTCTTATAAAGTTTTTAAATTTGATGTTAAGCCTCGAAGGGCAAATACCTAATTTAATTCATGGGGCATATAATGCAATAAATATAATTTAATAATTCATATAAAGTATACAATTCAGTTTAATTACATAAAATGAACAGCTGCACTGGACAAAATATTCAGCACAGCCTTTTATGCTTCATTTGAACAAGAAAAAAATATTCATCCTAAAACTTTAAATAAATGTTATAGAAAGCAAACAAACAAAAAAAAATCTCAAACATCAACATATTGTTGAATGAACAAAATTAATGCTTCAATTTATGATCTGCCAGATAGAACCTTATGATTCCAAGCAATGACTTTTTAGAATTAGAAGGTTTTATCTGCGTTTGCCCTGTTTTGTTATTTTACCCCTGTTTGCAAATTGAAGATAATTTTGATAATTTACATATAGAGTACATTTAGGGTCTCTGTCATGCAATTTATGAAAGAGAACTGTTACACGCATTTAGTTTGTTATATGGAATGCAAAAACTTTAAAGCTCAATATCTCAAAATAATTTAAAATGCAGGTGATTTAAATAAAACAGCTGGATTCCTAATATTCTTCTCAGATCAGAAAGTTTATTGTTTTAGTGACTGGAAATTCTTGTGGTCTCGCCTCGTGGAGACAGTTCTTCTCAGGGATTGATAGTATTGCCTTACACAGTAAACTCTTTCCATTAATTTATACCCAAAGCATTTGCAATCTGAAAATCCCCTGACCAATATCAGTTATGCTTAGCTTAGCTGTTATTGCTTTCAGCTATTATATATATATATATATATATATATAAAAAACTTACTTGAAACTAATTCACTATAATAAAAAAGTTATATTTTGAGTTAATCAATTCATCAAAGTTTGCAGGATATCTGTCCACACTCGTCACTTCTCTTTGACAGTATAGCCCAATGGACTGGCCAGTGCAGATGGTTTAATTAATTGCATTAGGATGAAGGCTTCAGTGAGCTCCGATTCATGCCTCTCCGTTTTTAATCCCACCATGCTTGCGATGAAACTTTGCATCATATCCGTGGCTTGCCATGAGGAACAGATATCACAGTTGGGCAACTCCTCAAGGAGACACAAGAAAACAAATAATCTCCCAGTTAGCTGTGAGGCAGAATAAACACCAGCATGTGTTAGCGCTTGTGAAAATATGCCACAATAATATCAAGAGTGTTTCGCTTAGAATTAATTCATGTTTTGGTCTAGCTAAGAGCAAATGTTACAAACGCACTGGTGATTTCTGATGTGGAAAACTTGACAGTCTGTGTGGTAGATGTCAGTCTCCAGACAGTTAGTCAGGTTTCTGAACTGCTCTGGACATTTTATGCAAAACATTAGCAAACAAATCATCTAGCACACAAGCTCAAGTGAGGTTCAGCCTTACAAAACAACAATATGTGGAAATACTTTAGGGAATATAAAGCTATGCAGTATATCACATTACTTATTCCCATGGAAGGGAAACTAGTGCTAACTTTGCTTTTTGTTTTGTTTTGTTTTGTGAGGACTTCCGGTTTGAGGAGTTATGGTGATCTACCACCTTCCACCACCCAGCGTTGTTTACTTTACTTTCTTCAAGGGCCTTTTATATCGAAATTGAAATTTAGCCACACCAAGTTGGTGATTCGTAACGTCAAATTTTTTTTAGAGGTGGGTTGTTAGCCTAACGCTCAACCCCCAATCTTGGGGACCAAGGCATACACACATACATTATGGACAATTGAACTTATTCCAATTCACTTATAGCGCATATCTTTGGACTTGGAGAACATGCAAACTCCACACAAAAATGCCAACTGACTCAGCCGGGGCTTGAACCAGCAACCTTCTTGCTGTGTGTCGACAGCACTACAGTGCCAACCATTGTTTACTTTATATCCATAAAATGATGTCTTTTTGGGTTTAAAAATAAATAACAAACCCATTAAGGCTGCTAATGCGTCATCTTCTCATCAGCAGCCTGCACTTTCTGCTGGTCCCGCGTCTCCTCTGTCTCCAGGTAACCCAGAGGTGCAAACAGAGCCCCCGGCCGCATACCTGCCAACACTCTCGTTTTTCCTGAGAAAGTTCCCGTAATTTCACAGTTACTTAGCTGTGTTATTCAGACATCTTACCCCGACACCTAGACATCCCCACAAGTCCAAAGACATGCTTTATAGGTGAACTGAGTAAGCTAAATTGTAGTGTATGAGTGTAAATGGGAGTGTATGGATGTTTCCCAGTGATGGGTTGCAGCTGGAAGGGCATCCGCGGTGTAAAACGTCTGCTGAATGAAGTTTGCGGTTCATTTCACTGTGGCAACCCCAGAATAATAAAGGGACTACGCCCAAAAGAAAATGAATGAATGAATGAATGAAAGAATGAATGAAATAAAATACTACTACTACCATTACAAAATATAATAAAAATAAATAAATAAAATACTACTAATACTACCACTAATAATGATAATAATAATAATAATAATAATGATGATAATAAATTAATAATTAAATAAACACATAAATAAATAAAATGCTTCTACTACTACTACCACTACTACTACTACTACTACTACTACTACTACTACTAATAATAATAATAAAATAAAATATTACTACTACTACTACTAATACTACTACTACTAATAATAATAATAATAATAACATTACAAATAATAATAATAATAATAATAATAATAATAATAATAACAATAATAATAATAACAATAGCAACAACAACAACAACAACAACAACAACAACAACAACAATAATAATAATAATAATAATAATAATAATAATAATAAATTCATTAATAAATAAAGAATAAAGTTTAAACATCTTTTATTGCATTTATTAGATATGGGTTTGAGTAAAATATTAATATTTGTTTTCTAATAAAATAATGTATAATAGAATAATAAATATAATAATAAACACAAATAGAAATATTGTAAAACAAACAAACAAACAAACAAACAAACAAACAAACAAACAAACAAACAAACAAACAAAACAGGGTTATTCATTCAACTACATATTGATAACTCTTCAGGCAAAAGGTATACAAAAATGGAATTTCTCTGTGTAAAAACGACTTTTATTAGAAATAACAGTATGTTATATGGGATAATATGTTATATTGTAATATATGGGAGCTTGATTTTGTACTCAGATGGCTTTTGATGTTAAAATATTTAACACAGTGACTTTTATCTTTAGTAGATTGAAACAATATATTGTCTGGATTAACTATGCCATGTATTATACCAGAACTCTGCAATTATCAGCAAAAACATTGTTTGGACCCATATGCATATTAATATACTACTGTAAATATAATGGTGTTACTAAATATTTTGACAATTCAATATGCAATACCTACTTTAATGTACTGATTGTTCATAAATAAGGAATATATTTTCTTTGGTCGAGGGCAGGTAAAGCGTCGTGATGGATGGGCAATAATTTTGCACTTGGCAGCTCAATTGTGGCATGTAGGACTATCATTACCCTTTTACAGCACACTGCAATTATCACCATTGCATTGATGCAGTACAAGCATACTTTGACTCATGAGCGCTCTGACATCCCTACGTGCTGCTCACAAATGATTCCTTTGTAAAATGAGACAAAAAAAAGTCAAGCTTTTTCTGTCAGGCAGCATAACCGTCGCTCTGCTCGCTTTGATCTATTTGTTTGTCTGTCGATTTAAAAGTCACCTGCTGACGAGATGTTTGGAACCGTAGAGCGAAATAACAAATGCGATAGGAAAAGAAATCGCATGACGGTTAGACCATTTGGTCTTTTGTTAGAATATAAAGAAGAGCATTTTGTAAAAAGGAAAAGTAGTATTGACCAATTGCAGGGACCTCTAAACTACATAAAGAATTTGGAATTGTAGACAAGTACAAACAACAGATGATTGCTCGTGCTCTCTCTTTTGCCAGGAGAAGATAAGAGGTCGGCAGAGATGTGAAAATGAAACTGAAAAGCATTGATTTTTTGTTTTTTTGGGCGCAGTTTGATGTTCAAGGAAACCGCGTTTGTCACTGTTTGCAAATGCGCAAGCTTGGTTCAAGGATGGCCAAAGGACGAAAGAGTTTAACCGTAATTATGGAGAAATCGTATTAGTCTAGTAATTGACCTTGAGACACTTTCCTCCGCTGTGGACAATGTCACCTTCCCCGTCCCTGGAAGCTAATTCACTCAGCAAATAAAAGATGAGCAGTGGCAGTTTTGTCATGGACACCATTAATAGATTATGCTAGTGATCATGTCCGGGCTGGTATTACAAATGTATTTCCTGTGATTATAATGTCACCTTTGGGGATATACTGAGAAATTAGTAATGTAACGATAACGATGTTGTTTCACATATGATACGTTTGCCCTCAAATAGTTTAAAGCAAACCTACATTTACAGTAATGTAACTGTATGTACATGTGCATATGTAGACCCGCTGCTAATACTAGTGGGTGCACCAATCCAACTACTTACTGATGGAAACATCTAATCAGCCAATCATATGACAGTTCAGTACATTTAGGGATGTAGATGCTAATTAAAGGCACAATTTCAGCTGATATAGAGGGGATATTCCAACCCAGGCTCATTGCGGATACGCACCTAGGTCTAGATTTCTGAGGACAGCAAAATACGTAACCTTAGGTACATTTGCTCGCAGTTTTTGTTTTTGAAAATCCACCAGAGTGTACGCATTTTGATGATAACACATTGCTCTCGCGCGTCCTCTTCTCGTGTAAATCCACTAGAGCAAATCCCCCCTCTACCAAGCCAAAATTATAATCCATGTGCAAACATCATTCACATATTACTTGCTGTGTTTAAAGTGCATAGAATTAATTACATTGAAACATTAATATATAGCTTACCGGATTCAGTGTGACGGCTGAGCCTGTTTCTGTGAGGACAACATGCTAGTCTGTGGTTGGATTCCTAACACGATTAACCGTAAATCATCTTCCACTGTCAATTAGCGCGAGCCATAGCCTACTTGTTTTTTATGTACGTACATACAGAAAATGTTGCTTCGCAAAGCCAAGTTCGCACCCGTGACACCCATTGCCTTAAAAACAATAAGTGGATTTTACTTTATAAAAGTCAGTAAAGTCATTGACTTAGCTTAACTTTAATAATTATGCACAAAGTATGTTTACTTGATCATTACAATGCATTAAGCGTATTCTCTTTTTTAAGTAAAGTCAACTAAACACTTTTTTCCAGTGTAATAAGCAAGGGATAATGCAAATTTAAGGGATTCATTGCATAACCGACTGGCTATATGTACATTATCCTGCTTATTACATGGCTACTTGCCACAAAGGTAAACTATTAGACACAAAACATTGATCTTATCTGTAAACAAGTTTTGGTAACACTTTATAATAACTACACAGTATGAACCATTTATTAAGCATTAGCAAATAGTGAATTCATTATCTGTTAAGCATTCATTCATTTTCTTGTCGGCTTAGTCCCTTTATTAATCTGGGGTCGCCACAGCAGAATGAACCGCAGCGGATGCCCTTCCAGTCGCAACCCATATCTGGGAAACATCCACACATTCATTCACACTCATACACTACGGACAATTAAGCTTACCCAATTCACCTGTACCGCATGTCTCTGGACTGTGGGGGAAACCAGAGCACCCAGAGGAAACCTACGCGAACGCAGGGAGAACATACAAACTCCACATAGAAACGCCAACTGACCCAGCCCAGCCGAGGTTCGAACCTGCGACCCAGCAACGTTCTTGCTGTGAGGCGACAGCACTACCTAATAATAAGTGTTAGTAAGCAGTTTTTTAAAACCACATTTATAATGTGCTTAATAACTGTACTTTCATACCTTGTTAATATGTTTTTTTTCATTACTAAATTAAATATTACATTATTAACAAACCAGTTATTTAAGCATTGTTGGTTGTTTTTTAAGATCATTCAGAATGAGTTAGTAAATGAATAATAAACTATTAAAATGAACATTTATAATTCTTATTATTCAGGCATATACTAATAGTTAGTCTGTATCTTAATACATGCTTTATTAACTCAACTTTATGCAATTTTGTGACCTAATCTAAAGTAAGGACTATTTATGCTTTATAAATACCTTATAAATGACAATTAAAGGCTCAGTAAAATTCTAAACAGAAAAAAAGAACATAAATTACATTATTCATTTATATTTGTTTGAAGATACGCAAATGAAACTGTATCAAATGAAAAACAAATCTTTGCAACCTTATCTAAAATAAAATTACTGTACAGTTTAAACATTGCATCGTAATATACCGTTAAATTATTATATTGTTGTTGTTTATCCAATTTTATGTCATATTTTGACACTCCTGTTATTCAGCAATGTTTAAACTTTATAGAAATTTTAGATTGCAAAGATTATTTTTTTATTTGATACTAAGCCTTTATATGTCATTTATAAGGGATTTATAAAGCATAAATAGTCCTCACTTTAGATTAGGTCACTAAACTGCATGAAGTTGAGTTAAAAAAGCATATATTAACATACATAGTAACCATTACTATATGCCTGAATAATACAATATATAAACGTCGATTTCAATAGTTTATTAATCATTTACTAACTCATTCTGAATTATCTTAAAAACCGCCAACTGCTCTTAAATACAAATGGTTTGTTAATAATGCAATACTTAATTTAGTAATGAAGAATAAATCATTAACAAAGTATGAAAGTACAGTTATTAAGCACATTATAAATGTGGTTATAAATCAATTAATACAGCATTTGTAGCTGCAGTTATAAACTGCTAACTAATGCTTATTAATGTAGAGTTAATGCTTAACAGATAATGAATTCACTATTTGCTAATGCTTAATAAATGATTCATAGTGTGTAGTTATTATAAAGTGTTACCCAAGTTTTGGTGACCTTTGGTGAAGGTTGTGGTTGTCATAAGTACAAAATTCTACAATTGTGTACTTGAATAATTTTTAAAAAGTAATTATAGAAGCATTTTGCTCTTAGTTAGAACACTGCTGATTAGCCAATGTGTGATATGACTGTGATCATCCCTATCATTCATTGATTTACAAGAGCTTTAAAATGAACACTGAAGCATTTGAAAGCCGTGTCTGTCAGCTGATCTGTCAGCGGACTGACTCTGCATCCAAACCTTGACAGAGAACTTTCAAATCGCTCCAGTGCTCGACAACTTTATTTGTCCCTTCAGAAATAAAAATTAAAAACTTGCAGAAAGAAAAATGGCAGGATGTAGCCTACAGTATACTAAATAAAACTAAATGATGTCTGACAGTAAAAGCATAAGCGGGTTTCTGCACGTGCAGTACTGCAATTTTTCATCTGCAGTCACAGAAAAAACTTTTCTGTGCTTAATGCAATAGCCACCAGTTGACGCAAGGAACAACCGATTTTCCATTGACTTAGTTGTCATGCGTGTTTAGATGCCAGCATTTGTGTCCTCCATGCCTTCTTTGTCTCAGGGGGCTTCCTTTTGTTTATTCATGGCAACTTGCTTTTGTATAATGTTATTATTCTTAGCAGTATTGTTTATAATATGCATATTTATATTTGTTTTATAAAAAAATAAGCTTAGATTTGTCCACCTGTCAGGTTTTGGACCATATGGGGCATAGCTAAAATATATTTACTAAAAACAATAAACAACAAATGAGTTTTGAAATATTTTATGAAGTATTTGGATGAGATATTAATCAAATCGTGCAAACAGAGCATTTTTCAGGGAGAGTGAAAACATCAGAAACTAGGCTGCCTTCTTTTCTGTCACTGCAACTGTGCTTTACAAACGGATTGGGAGAAATTGCACGTAAAAATGTGTTCTATGTTCTCAAACAATTGTTTATATTTTTATATGACGTGGTAAAATTAAAAAAATAAATAAATGTAGAGCTTTATTATAGCTGCTATAGCCTATATTTATTACTTGCTCTTATGTCCTGAAGCACTTAATGGTTTCCTTTTCTTAAGATAAACGAATAATATGCAACATCCTTAATTTATTCTCTTAAATAATGGGGAATTACCTTTTAAGTGTTATATAGTCTATGGAAATAATAATATGTTTTAGGTCTCTAGCTTATTCCAACGAGGTGCGCTATTTGCACTTAGCCTAAATAGACACTCCAAAATTGGCATTTTAAACAGTTAAACTATATAGTATAAGATAACACACACAGCTGCCTAAAGAATGTCGCTTTTCATACCGCTTACAGGTAGCTCACGTGCTCTGGCTGCTACAGTATATCAGTTCAGTATGCTCACTATGTTACATAACTGCCCCCTGCTGGCCATGTATTTCTTGTGTTAGACCATGTTGTGGTTTCCTGCAGTTTACTGCGGAAATGTGCGATTTTTCTTTAAATCACTTGTGCATTCTCAGTAGCCATATCTGTATATATATACTGTATATA
>CAIGQZ010001206.1:7968641-8008357 GCA_903798205.1 Danio tinwini
GAGAGAGAGAGAGAGAGAGAGAGAGAGAGAGAGAGAGAGAGAGAGAGAGAGAGAGTTGAAAAATCTGAGGTAAACTTTTGCAGCACACTGAAGTCTTCAGCATTAACACGTGTTTCTGAAGGAAACAGAGAGAGGAAGAGAGAAAAGAGAGAGTGGAGTGTTATTATGGCTTAGAAATGAAAGCTGTTAAAAATGCCCTTTAGGACAAATTCTACTTGAAAGCTGAATTCCTAATGTCCTCATGTCCAAGGTTACAGAGGGCTTCTTTAATTGATGCATCATCATTTATAGATGCAGAATGTCTGTTCCTGGTTGTTAGTTTGCTGTTTGTGGGCGGTTCTAGCTGTCATCCCTTATGTGATGTTTATGGCTGGCTGTAATTGGTTATGTCACGTGGTGTTGCGGACAGCAGGAAAGTATTGCCCATGGCTTGAAGATGTGGCATGCAAATGAAGGACATTTCTAAGCCCTCAGGAAGAAAGTATCACTTCTGTCACCCCTGATTTTGTCCAAACACATTTTGTGTGTCGCCTAGGCTACAAAGAAAAACAGAAACAGCAGACCCACACTGAACTTTCTGTGAAGTCGAACTTAGATCTACCCTATTTATTTTCTAATGTTCGCAGCGGGATTCAGTTTGGATCATCGGTTAGACTTTTTGAAGCAACATTGTTACAGGATTTGAGTAGCTTAAAAATGTGCACTTGTGCATCTGTATTTGTATTTTTACTGTACTATCAACATGCAGCCACTAATTTATTTATTTATTTATTTATTTATTTATTTATTTATTTATTTATTTATTGTCTACAGCGATTTGGCTAAGTAGAACAATCAGTCCTGCGATTCCTGTCCAATCAAATGCATCAGACATCTTCAGGATGCTTTATAAATGCACGCATGGTGTTGAAGCAATACAAGTGTCCAAGAAGATGCTAAATTGTTGCATGTAGAGACTATTTAGACTGCATGACACTAATGATAAGATAAAAATGTTGGAGAGCGTTGCTATTATGTGATTGTATTGTATTGCAATTTGGAGCAATTGAATGTCTCTGTACATTGCTGCATTCATCTTTCCCTCTATCCTGACTAGTCTTCCAGTTCCTGCTGCTGAAAAACATCACCACAGCATGATGCTGCCACCACTTTGCTTTACTGTAGGGATAGTATTAGCCTGGTGATGAGCGGTGCCTTCTCCAAATGTAGCGTCTGGCATTCACTCTAAAGAGTTAAATTTTAGTCTCATCAGACCAGAGAAATTTGTTTCTTATGGTCTGAGAGTCCATCAGATGCCTTTTGGCAAATTCCAGGTGGGAAGTGACTTCCGTCTGGCAACTCTATCATACAGGCCTGATTGGTGGATTGCTGCACAGATGGTTGTCCTTCTGTAAGGTTCTCTTCTCTGCACAGAAGAACGCTGGAGCTCAGACAGAGTGACCACTTGGTTAATGATCATCTCCCTGACTAATGCTCTTCTCCCTCGATTACTCAGCTTAGGCCGGCCAACTCTAGGAAAAGTCCTGGTGGTTCCAAACATCTTCCACTTACGGATGATGGAGGCCACTGTGCTCATTGGAACTTTCAGAGCAGCAGAAAATTTTTCTGTAACCTTCCCCAGCTTTGTGCCTCGAGACAATCCTTTCTCAGAGGTCTACAGACAATTCCTTTGTCTTCATGCTTGGTTTGTGCATTGGCATGCACTGTCAACCCTGCTACCTTTTATAGACAGGTGTATGTTATGTACATGCGATTTTTCAGGTTTTTCATTTTTAATAAATTTGCAACAATTTTAAAAACTCTTTTTCACATTGTCATTATGGAGTATTGTGTGTATAACTTTGAGGAAATAAATGAGTTTAATCCATTTTGGAATAAGGCTGTAACATAAAAAAATGTTTGTGTGGAATGTGGAAAAAGTGAAGCGCTATGAATACTTTCCGGATGCACTGTAACTTACACTTAGAAACACCCCTAAAAAAACTGCACTAATACATACAGTATTTATTTGCAGAGTAAACAGCTGAATAACTTTCTCAATGTAATATTCTTAAGTGTTTTTAGAAGGGCTACTTATTACTTAAAATACTACTTTAAGAAGTATTTAGAGCAGATACTTTTGCACTACATTTTTGGCAGGTAATGGTACTTTTATTTGAGCATTTTTCAGTATTCTTTCCACCACTGCAAATAGCCACTGCCTGGTATCTATCCTAGCAATCCTTTTCATTACAAATGCAATGTTTAGGTATTAACTTGATGTTCCATAATAGATGTGAAAGGGCAAACAACTAGAACAATTGGATCTTAAGGGAAACCTACTAAATTCTGACTGGCAGCCAGACTTGAGAAAGAAGACTTATGCCATATCCAGTTAGCAAACAAGTTAAAACATTTATTTTAGATTCCACTGAAAAAGCTTATGGCAAAAAAGGGAAAAGTTGATACTAGCAGAAACATAAAATTTCACTAATACAGTATATTTAAGTAACAATGTTTGTAAATTGCACAGTATTTAACTGTAACATGAACTGTACTTTAATGTAGGACAGTTATGCAGTGTTACTGTATTTTAAAGCTGCATTGTGAAAAATGACTGTATATTTTACTGTAAATATATACAATATTGTAAATACATATAGAGCAAGATAAATGGGGATGTAAATACAGTATTTCTGCTGTAATTGATTTAAACTGCTGTCAGTAAGTTACTGTAGATTCTACAGGGAATTGTTTACAGTGTATTTATGAAGTGCTAGTATCTAATAAATGGTTATTAGTATATAATATACCATATAAGGGATGTATAGTAAATAATGAATAGTAGTATATGCACTTGCACCTGACTGAAAAGTATGATCCAATTTTATGTTAAGTGGCCTTAGTTACTATGTACTTACATTTAAATTAATAATTTGGTGTAATGCACATGTATAATGTGGTATACACACAAAATATTAAATAACTACTTAATTAAATTGAGCTGAAGCAACAGACTTTGTGAGATTTTTTTGTGGACAATTTGATATTTTTAGGTTCAATCCACTTGATTTTGTAAAAACTAATTAGTTAACTTAATTTCTTCATGTTGTTCCAATCCAAATCAATTGTGTTCAACCCAGCATTTTTCACAGTGTAATGCATACCTGCCAACACTTTTTCCCGGGAGTCTCCTGTATTTCTCCCGTATTGTTTTGTCTCCCGGAAAACTCCCGGAATTCCACCCCCCCTCCTCCTCCTCCTCAGCTTTTAGATACAGTCCGGCCTTACACCTAGTACATGTACGCATGCTCTTTAGTCTGCGTGCACCCCTCCCCGCTCTACAGTTAGCGTGCACCTCTCTATCCGCCTCTCCCTCCTCTCTTCAGTTTGCACGCACCCATCCCCGCTGTACAGTTCACCTCTGCACAACCCCCCTCTCTCTCTCTTCAGTTCGTGCGCACCTCTGCACAACCCCTCCCAAAATTTTATTTAAAAAAAACATGCATGTAATTAAATATGTAATTAATTTCTGTTTTTACATTTATAATTACACTCTTGATCCATCCAATGCACATTAACTTAACCTTAAAGGGTCACAAAACCCCCGTCTCAGCAGGGTGTTTTCACACCTCTGGTTTGGAAAGTCAGGAAAGTGGGTGTGTCCAGCTCTATGAGTGTGGGAGTGTCGGGGGAGGGAAAGAGGGAAGGATTTGCAAAAATGAGTTTTCCTTTGGGCAAAACAAACACACAGACACAGAGAAGAAAGACAGTGACTGTGTTTACATGGACATCGGTAATGGAATTATTTGCCAGTTATTAATTTGTCGACTTTAACTGCAGTTTGGCACTTTCACTTTTTATATAGGAACATTTCTTGCATGTCCCCCGTGACAGACAAGAGGAACTGCTGGAGAGTGGAGTTTTAACGGAATGTTTGATACCGCACGGTGAATGGGAGAAAAAAATCCTCCACATTTCACGGTAACTATCCTGTCACAAAATGCGGGGAAAATCCTACATGACAGTAATAGTTTGATTGCGGTGTTTACATGTTTACCACCAGGGGCCGCCTTTTGTTGTTAAATGGGAGTCTGTTCTGTGCTTTCGCTTTGTTTAGGCATGAAAACACTTGGAAATAAATATAAAAAACGCCAGCATTCCCTTTCCTTTTATTACAGGTGCCGTCTCCCCTTCATATGCAATCCTCAAAACAGTCATATAGCGGTGCATGACTGCCAGCTGAGGCGCTCAATAGTGATAAATAGAGGCTGTTTCCCAAACAGATTCTGTACACGCGATTTGAAACAGAGCAAAAGTCTGGGTTTTGGGTGCGTGTTTACACATAATTAATTATAATAATTATAATAAGATGACGATCTTTGTGGGGTTTTTTTTCAAACACAACTAATTTCGTCCTAACTAAGCATTAAAAAGTTATGAAAGCAATCTAATGCTTTCTTTATAATATTAGATTGTTTTAAAGTGACACCTGTTATTTAATGTAAAGAGATTCATTCGCTGCTTTTTAATCAGAATGTGACCAGAAACGGCTAATAAGATTTGATAGCTTGATTTAATTTCATTATAATAGCTATTAATTTTAATTAAGCTGAACTGTTTGATAATGTATTTGCTGCTAATGTATACTATTTATTTTTTCTTTTGTAAATAATAATAATAAAACATATTACTGACCATTTAACTGTTTATTTACAATGATTTTTTTAGGGGGTGGGGGGGATGTCATGTGGGCATATCCCTTATTTTCATATCCCAATGTTGACAGGTATGCACCGCATACACAATAGAGCACACTGATTAGTTTGAACCAAGTCTTTCTCATGAATTGATGCCGCACGCTCAGAGACGTCATAATGCACTCGCAGGTACAGACATCCACTCTCCACACTGGACTACACACAAGTATCTAATCGCTGTGATGCAGCTTCAAAAATTTGTTTCAAACCGGAAGAAGGAATTTGCTCAAAATAATGCAACAATAATCGATTTTTACTTTTTAGTGAAATATATGTGTCCTAATAGTGTTTATAGCAGCGTGGGACACATAAATAACTGTCAACATCTCAAAAAATGTGTTTTGTTGTTTCGTGACCCTTTAAACCATGGGTTATCAACCCTGTTCCTGGCGATCAACCTTACTGCAGATTTCAGCTCCAACTATGATCAAACACACCTGAACCAATTAATTAGAACCTGAGGAGCGCTTGATAATTACAGGCAGGTGTGTTTGATATGGGCTGCAACTGAAAACTGCAGGAAGGTCGATCTCCAGGAATAGGGTTGAGCACCCCTGCTTTAAACCCTAACCTTAACCGTATCCCACCTCAATAGCACCATAAGTGTTGTGGAATACAATATGAACACAAGTACATTGTGCTTTTTTATTTTTTTCACTTTTGTTGTTGTTGCAGTTGCCTAGTAGGTAAGAAGACTTAAAGAGCCCCTATTATGGGTTTTTGAAAATTACCTTTCATGTAGTGTGTAACAGCTCTTAGTGAAGTGAAATATCCAGCTAAAGCTTAAATCTAATAGTGGATAGTTTTTAAAACTATTGATTCATCTATAAAATAGTCGACTCATAGTGGTTTAAATGAATCGTCTTGATAACTAGTCTTTAGCCGTTTTGGCGTGACGTCATTACGAAACATAATGGTTGCGCACGCAGACCCGGCAAAATTCAAACCTGCGGCCCCGCCCACTAACACAGCAGCAAGATGCTCATTAAGACGCTTTACCTGGATATTATTGGAAGTGTGAGGGAAAGGAGTCGTTCAGAAATCTGCACTCTTACAATGGGCGATCGATCACATCACAGCTCATGCATTAGTTTCTGCTTCCATCTAGTAATGGACAGACAAGACACCAGGAGTGCAAGCAAAATAAGGACAAATTATTAGGTACACCGGCAGGCTGCTGAACGCTAGGCTTCAGGCTGGTGAGCAGCACTGAAAAGGCTTGCGACTGGGGAGCGGGAGCCCGCAGAGATAGCTTGTCAGAGGACAGAGGATGCTACAACCCCCCGGCTGGGGATGTGATCGTTTAGAAAAGCAGAGTACAGGTAAGCCCTTAGAACATATAGCAGTTCACGGACGAGGTGCCACAGCAATGATTGCAAATAGAAATGATCTACACGTTTTGTTACTAGTAACCGCGTGTACTGTATCAGGTTAACTCTTTATATTCTCATATTGCGTCTAATGCAACGTTGTAAACGCAACGCATGCTGCTTTGTTTAAAGATTTAAATGTTTTCGTGAGCTCGTTCCACTGCCACTTGTCGTTGCTATGGCCACTGTTAGCTGATCCTGCACACGTGCAGTGGTCAAGGTTCAGAATAGTTCAGCTTTTGCTGCTGCATGGATTAAAACTGATTGTGTGTCATACATATGCTAGTGTTTAACTGCACTGCTTTTGCTGCTGAGTTGTCTAAATAACACTGTTGACAACCGGGTACTGTTTACTGTGGTGTTAGTAAGTTTACTATGAAGCGTGTTTCGGGCGTCCGCTGCGATCGGATCCTATTCCAATGTTGGCGACCCGCAGGCTTGATAAACAGAGCTGGCCATTTTACTGTCTCGCGCTGAACGCTGTCAACCAATAGCAACAGGCTATCATCGGTCCAATCAGCGCAGATTAGCTTTGCGCTAAGCAGGGGTTTGGGAACAAATGAATCGCTGAACGATTCATATGGGAGTCGCTGGGATAATTACGTAAAAATAGATGCATATTATAAGACCATGAATGTGTTTTTTGACCTTGCATACATATCAGTATGTTGTTGGAGACCCATAAAACCGAAATATGACCCTTTTCAATGTGTAATAGGGGCTCTTTAAAGTGCGATCAAAAATACTTAAAAAAATGAAACTAGATGCTAATACATGTTATAGATTAATCATTACTGCAGCTTGCTTATAAGAACCAAAAATACAGATCAAGAAATCTATTTTTGCCATTTGGAATCTCTTCTTACTTTACACACTTACACTATAGAGCAGCTGTGCAGCTCTGTAAAGTGAATCCACAACTTGTATGTGAAAAGAAAACATTTCCAGTAGCAAAGGGTTAGACAACTCTCTTGTATTCACTCATAACATGTAATCACCATTCAGCCTCAAACTCTACCAGCTCTCATTTCCTTCCTGAAAAAGATGCCAACGTGCCCGCGCAGACGGCCAAGTGTAATCTGCTTAGCCTTTTGAGGGCTGTGCAGTCATGGTAATCAATGTTTTGTCAGCAAAATAAACACAAATCAGTTTTGTGCAAGGTGATTAAAGCCATCAGAAAGAATAAGGAGCTTCTGCAGCACTCAAGCTGGTGCGATTCAACGTCTTTAAAGGCCATCACAGAATAAATCTGTAGTCCTCGGGTCTAATCAGCCTCTGATTCTCCTGGAGTGTAATAGAGTCTAATTGCAACCCTTGGAGGCAGTGTGGGAAATTTTACAGTGTTGCTCATGGTGGGAGGTTATAAAGAATGTAGAGAAAAGGAGAAGGAAGAATAAAGATGATGAAATCAAGTGTTACTAGTAATTAGTCCCACACAGCAGTGGCACACATTTTCTGTACTCATTGTCTGAGTGACTGATGTAAAAGTATGTGTATTTTATGTCCTATTTTAACATTTAGTTAAAACTTTTTTTTACAAAATGCAATTAAAATGTGAAAAACGGTACCTGGATGCTTTGAATTTTTGATTTATGTAATGCTATCTGCTAATCTGTGTTTGTCAAGGCATCATTTTCTCCAGAATTATAAATCATGTGATGTTTATAGATTGAAACACCCTAAAAGGAACACTTCACTTTTTTTGCAAACAGGATTATTTCACTACACTCTCAGAAAATATTGTCAAATGTGAAAACATTAAATGTGTTCCTTCAAGAACTATTTAAAGGTTACAGTATATCTAAAATGCGTCAATTTATTTTCAGTTAATATAAAGCAACAAATACATTTTTAAACCATGTTTTTTTTAAGTTTCTTTTTGTGTAAATTACCTTTTTCAATTTACAATAAAAATTAAAAATACTTTAACATAAATCAAAATATATATTTTATGCTAATTATTTCACAACACTTTTCAGAAAAATGTTACAGAAATACATTCTGCCATGTACAGTTGAAGTGAGAATTATTAGCCCCCCTAAATTATTAGCCCCACTGTTTATTTTTTTCCACAATTTCTGTTTAACTGAGTGAAGATTTTTTTTTCAATACATTTCTTAACATAATACTTTTAATTAGTTTTTAATAACTAATTTATATAACTGATTTATTTTATCTTTGCCATGATGACAGTAAATAATATTTTACTAGATATTTTTTTAAGACACTTCAATACAGCCTCAAGTGAAATTTAAAAGCTTAACTAGGTTAATTAGCTTAACTAGGTAGGTTAGGGTAATTAGGCAAGTTATTGTATAGTGATGGTCTGTTCTGTAGACTATCAAAAAATACAAATAGCTTAAAGGGGCTAATAACTTTGACCTTAAAATATTAAAAAAAAATAAAAACTGCTTTTATTCTAGCCAAAATAAAACAAATAAGACTTTCTCCAGAAGAAAGAATATTATCAGACATACTGTGAAAATGTCCTTGCTTTGTTAAATATCATAAATATAAAATAATAGTAATAATAATAAATAAGGGGGCTAATAATTCTGATTTCCAACTGTACAATATAAAACTTTTTTTGTACCTTTATACCTTTGTAATCACTTAAAAGTGTATTTAATTTACTTAATTTTAAAATAGAAATAGAAATTTTGCAAAAGTACTGTAACACGATATGCACAATGTTTGATTAGTTTTAAAATATTAAAATGTCTGCATGCACACTTTGCATATACAGGACTTTTGCCAGCTTGTGTGTAGTGGAAAACAAACGCCAAAAGGTGCGGACATCAATAATAAAACTGTATTTATCAGAAAATGCTTACCAAATGTTTATTTAAAATTATTTACAATACCTATAGTTTAGTTTTACCAGTTGTTCTGTATTATAGAACTTAAGTTATGATTATAGGTTTATTTAAACATATGCTTTTAAATGATGATTCATGTTTTAATATGAAAGTCATTCATAAAATCACTTTGCCTTTGCAGTAATATTTATTTTCATAGATATTGTAATTACACTCTCAGAAATAAAGGTACACAAGCTGTCACTGGGGTGGTGCATTTTCAAAAGGTACAAATTTGTACTGAAAAGGTTCATATTGGTACCTCAAAAATATATATTAGTACCTAAAAATGTTAGAAGGAACATGTTTACTTTTTAGGTACTAATGTGTACCCTTAAGGTATTAATATGGACCTTTTAGGTACAAATTTGTACCTTTTGAAAAGGTACAACCCCAGTGACAACTCGTGTGCCTTTATTTCTGAGAGTGCAAGGAGTTGTCCAACACTTAAGTACCTTTTTTATGAGAGCAATTGTGTACCTTTATTTCAATTGTACCATAAAAGGTACATAACAGTATCATAAGAGGTCTTTTCTGTACCATATAAGGTATAACTTTTATAAAAGTACAAAACTGTTTCTTAAGAAACATTATTTGTACAACCGTGTACTTTATTTTCTGAGAGTGTAGAGTAAAAAAAAACGTTGAGTTTTACCTATTTTGAATCCCTTCAGACAATCTCTGGGTCTGGATGGATCTCTTTAGCTTAGCTTAGCATAGATCATTGAATCGTATTAGCATCTCACTCAAAAATGACCAAAGAGATTTGATCATTTTCCTATTTAACACTGGAGTCTTTTGTTATTACATAGTGTACTAAGACCAACAAAAAAATAAAAGTTGCTATTTTCTAAGCTGCTATGAATAAGAACTATTCACCTTATTCTTTGCGTTTGAATGGGCACATCTTTTTGGCTCGAGACTTCCTCTCTTATTCACTTCCATTCATTTTTAGATGTTAAAAACTGACATTTTCTTATTATATAATTCTGCTTCTGTCTGTATAATCATGCAAACACTTGTTTGTGGAGCAAGTACTTTGATTGTTTTCTCTGGTTTATTGTTCCTAGTCATTTCTCCCATATAGGCGACTGAATCGAAAGGTTTAAAACGATTGCAAAAACAAGCACTCTTCTGCATTGAAGAATAAGGTCAATACTATTCTGGCATAATAATCAACAATCTTTGCTGTCATACCATGGCTGCAGCAGGTGCAATCATTACACAATGTCTGAAAATTGGCTAACTTTATGTTATGTAGTTCAAATAGATACAGTTCAGCACTAAAAGTAAATATGTTTTCAACAAAAAATAAGGTCAAGAATCTTGGTGTGATTCTGGAGTCAGATCTGAAATTCAGTAGTCATATCAAAGCAGTAAGTAAATCAGCATACTACCATCTTAAAAAAACATTGCAAGAATTAGATGCTTTGTTTCCAGTGAGGACTTTGTTCATGCTTTTATCAGCAGCAGGTTGGATTACTGTAACGGCCTCCACACGGGCCTTCCCAAAAAGACAGTCAGACAGCTGCAGCTCATCCAGAACGCTGCAGCCAGGATTCTGACCAGAACCAGGAAATCAGAGCACATCACCCCTGTCCTCAGGTCTTTACGCTGGCTCCCAGTTACATACAGAATAGATTTTAAAGTATTATTACTTGTCTATAAATCACTAAATGACATAGGATCTCAATACATCACAGATATGCTCACTGAATACAAACTTAACAGATCACTCAGATCGTTAGGATCAAGTAAATTAGAAATTCCAAAAGTTAATTTAAAGGAGGGTGAATCTGCTTTCATCTACTGCGACCCCTACTGCTGGAATCAGCTTTCAGAAATGATCAGATGTGCTCCAACATTAGGTAAATTCAAATCAAGACTGAAAACACATCTGTTTAGCTGTGCCTTTAGCGAATGAGCACAGCGCTACGTCCGTCAGATCGCACTTTTATGACTTTATTTTCTTTTTCATTCTTTTATAATCTGTTTTATCTGTTTTTCATCATTTTAATTTTTTAAAATTATTTTATTTTCTTGTTTCTTTTTTTTTGTTTATGTAACGCATTTTGAATAACCATTGTGTATGGAATGTGCTTTATAAATAAACTTGCCTTGCCAATCATCTCACAAATGTTTCCATGGTTACAATGCATGTTGGTACAACTATGGTACAGCAACAAAATCCTTTGATGATTATGCCAGAATTAGAGTATATTTCCAAACCATATTGACCTAGAAAATAGCAAATTTTCATTTTCTTTAAGTCTTAGTACATGCTGTAACTACAGAAGAGTTAAGCTTTAAATAGGAAAATTATTGAAAATCTTTTTTTTAAGCAGGATGCTAATGGTCTAATCTGAATCAATGATTTATACTAAGCTAAAAGTGCTCCCACCAGACCTGGAGATTAGCTAAATGAATAAAAAAAAAGTATCCCAATACCGTAACCATATTTTTTTAAGGCATAAGTTGGCAGATTTTAAATTGTGTACCAGTCAAACTACTCTCAATGATACACTACCTGACAAAAGTCTTGTCGACTATCCTAGTTTAATGAACAACGCATAATAACTTGACTTCTAGTTGATCATTTGGTATCAGAAATGGCTTATATCAGAGCCAAAGGCCTCTACCAATATAAAATATAATCATTGTTTGATTTTTTATTATTTAATTAGGACAGTAAGGTCTGACTTTGCTTAGACAAATGTCTTGTCACTTAACAGAAATAATGTACAATATAGAATATAAAGTTATTGCGCAGTGGAAAAAAAATATTAAGAATTGTGTATGACTCCCATGAGCTTGGATGACTGCATCCATACATCTCTGCAATGACTCAAGTAACTTATTAATAAAGTCGTCTAGAATGGCAAAAAAAGCATTTTTGCAGGACTCCCAGAGTTCATCAAGATTCTTTGGGTTCGTCTATAATGCCTCATAGCCCAGACATGCTCAATAAAGTTCATGTTTGGTGACTGGGCTGGCCAGTCCTGACGCACCTTGACCTTCTTTGCTTTCAGGAACTTTGATGTGGAGGCAGAAGTATGAGAAGGAGCGCTATCCTGCTGAAGAATTTGCCCTCTCCTGTGGTTTGTAATGTAATGGGCAGAACACGTCTTGATAAATCAGGCTGTTGATGTTGCCATCCACTCTGCAGATGTCTCGCATGCCCCCATACTGAATGTAACCCTAAACCATGATGTTTCCTTCACCAAACTTGACTGATTTCTGTGAGAATCTTGGGTCCATGCGAGCTCCAATAGGTGTTCTGCAGTATTTGTGATGATTGAGATGCAGTTCAACGGATGATTCATCAGAAAAATCTACCTTCTGCCACTTTTCCAAATGATTAACTCGAAGTCAAGCTATAATTTTTTTTGCTCTTACAACTGTGATCGAAGACAAGACTTTAGTCAGGTAGTCATATATGGAAATAGCACTGAATAGATTTCTCCTGGCATTATAGATTTCTCAGGATATTGCATCAGCTGTTTAGTTTGTAAATATGTTTCTCTCTGCACCTTAGAAAACATTCAAACTCCTTTTATTAAGCTCTTTTATTGGAGACTTCTGAATCCTGCTGTTTGCTTTATTACCTCTGAGCTGGTGCTAATTATGTTGGTTTTATTTAACAAAGGAAAGCCTTGAAAATAAACAGACCTGACATTTTTCAAGTCTGAGTAAGAAAGACAATATCTTTACTTATTAGAAAAACATATAAAAAAAAAAATATATATATTTATATTTATTTAAAAATGATTGTTGTAAAGAACTGGGCTTCAACACTATTTGCATTTCCTAGGGGGAATATTACTAACTGTTTAGCATAGCATGGCTTAATTAGCTACTGTATATGGTATATGGGGGTTTAAGCATCTAATTCTCAAAATTAAATTAGGTAACGAGGTAAACATGCATAAATCTGTGCTGAAAACGAATTGCATGCTGAGGTTTTTCATCCTGCTGGTTGATTGTGAAGATCATGAAGAAGCAGTTATACTTACCAGGTTTTCCTGGTAGAACTAGCATTAAAAGCTACATTTCTAGTGAAAATGGACATGTTTCAAAGTAACTTTTGCATTGCAAAACACTGCCATTTTGAGGGTTAAGACCGCCAAATATGTCCCAGGAGCTATGTTTTTTTTTTGTAGTTTTTGTTCTCACGAATCCACCAGAGGCCACTGTGTATGGTTTTTCAGATCTCAAATTTATCTCGCGAATGCCATTCGTGCCTGCTGTTCTTGCGTAAATCCACCAGAGGCCACTGTCGATTCACTGTTTGACTGACCGATCGACTGACCTACTCCCCTTCTTCCCTAAACCTAAACAATAGTATTTTCAAAAGCACCAATTGACCTGCCCACCCACTTCCTTCAACCAACCAACAGTTTAAAAAGAAATTGAGAAAAAGAAAGGCCCTTGCCTGATTTTTACCATGTTTTTAGACTACTCTCACCCTGTTATTTACTTGTTAATTTCATTTTTTGGATTCTGTTTTTGTTTTACCTGCTTTCTGGAACCATTCTCCGCCAGACTTAAACCCCAGTGTCGTAGTCAACCCCTCTCTTTGTCTTAAGTGATTCAGTCAGTCAAGTCATAAGTCAGATGTACATGGCAAGCTAACTGAACAAACTGGTAACAGCGACAAAGCCTTCCATACGAAGGTAAGCGGTCAGCTGGTAAGCCAAAAAGGAACGTCGTCATATCGCCCCGTAGCGTACATTTTGAAAAAAAAGAAATGCAGCCATACGTTATACTGGCTACATAATTCATGATCTCCAGAAATGTATATAAGGCTACGTTTTCAGAATGAGCTTATGTTGAAGATGTTCCCTTTTAGTTCGGAAACTCCAAGTTATGTCAGAATGCCATTATGGTGATTTCCCCATAATGTCATTCTGACATAACATCTCAGTTCCCTCCTTCAGGGAATGATCGTTACGACAGTAACCAAAATGTTTACAGAAGCAAACCACCACTGGAATGTATATACTGTACCTATATCAGTTTTAAAATGTATATAATTTTATATACATCTCTAAATATATATATATTTTTATTTAGATAATTATTTTGCTGTCGTTTTCTGTGTGGAGTTTGCATGTTCTCCCCATGTTCATGTGTAGTTTCTTCTAGGCAGGGTCGGATTAACCAATGGGCATTATGGGCACAGGCCCAGGGGCCAATGTGCACTTGGGGCCCCTGCAAGGGGGAAAAAAATGCTGATTTTGGAGTGTCTGTTTAGGCTAAGTGCAAATAACACCTCATTGGAATAAGCTATTTAAGCGATTTTTTTGCCCATCACTGTTTTATTGACAGAGACAACATAACTAAAGAGCGAATTTGACAGCAGCGTAAGTGGCATAGCTTGTAAAGCGAATGGCAAAATGTTTTGACGCGATCGATCATCGGTTTGAATCCAGCGTCTGTTGAACTCATTCCTCATTTTTCCCCATTACATATCAGATTGGAAATACATAGATTTTTAATAGAAAGGAAATATTTTTGTTTAAAAAAAAATTATTTAAATGTGATATAAAGTCACAAGTGGCTCGTGGGTATTTAATAAGGTTTAGCTTAATTTATGTGTATAAACAGCATCTAAATAGTAATTTTAAATAGTCATTTTCCACCTGGTGTTAAATGTTAAATGTTAATAGGCATCTTAATATAACTAATTTGTATTTACAACGAATACCCTTTAAAATACATATTTTAGTACTGCTTCAGTGAACTTAAACAAGTATACTAAAAACCATTAATTTTCACTAATTTTATTAGTATTTTTTTTTTATCAAAGTGTGCTTTAAAGGTGCTTTATGTAAGTTTTTGACTCTTCTAAAGCATAGAAATAATCACAGATTATATGTGTGCAGATATTTGAGAAACATCCTAAGTGAACATACTTGTTTAACTGAAAAACAATGCTGAAGTCAGATATTCTGCTTTGAAAATGTTTTTTCAATGCCAGAACGCTGTCTTTGTTTAGGTAAAGTTAACCTGCACAATGCCAGTTTAGCCAATTATATTTCAGCACTCTGGGTTGCCTTGTTGGAAAACAGCGTATTTCATTCATTCATTCATAAAGACTCATGAGCGAAATGCCACAATGTCAGTGGACTGTATCAGATGTCAAAATGAGACAGATTCGGTTTCACATGAGATTATTAATTAGCAAATGACATAAACATTACAAACGTGAGCAGGTTACATTGTAACCGCGTGTCCTAACAACACTGTGACGAGATAGGCAGTGATGAGCAATTTGGCTGTATGCACCAGCCCAAACACGACAGAAATTTAAATACAGCCATTCAGAAGCACAGAATATGCACTCACTCACGAAACGGTAAGGTTTATAATCTATTTAATACATGTTAACCCTCTTTAACATCATTAAATGTGGATGCTGAATCACTCATGTGTTTAGATCTAAAGTTCAATTTCAAACGGTTTATTGTATTTTCAAGATCTGATGTGACCTTTCTGCTTTCAGTATATGGCAATACATGTCATGTAAAATGCATTCAAACTCGCATTGTTAGCATTTAGCACTGAATAATGCACACAAGGTTTACCTGAGATGATCTGTCATAGGTTTCTGTTGTTCAGCTGTGAGAAATAGAAGCTGTTTCTAATATATCAATTCGAGGTGTTGGTTAGAACCAAAAATCTTTTTAATATGGAAAATATTCCCTCTATCGCGTGTCCTTGCTTTTATTTAGAACACAGTTTAAATCACTCGCTCCTGTACTCAATCTGGCATTCCAGTGTGCGTTTATTATGATCCAGGAGTGCAATGTCTAGTTCAACCACTGGGTGTCAAATTTACACACTGCACCTTTAAATCTTTTTAAAATAAGTCAAATCTCTGTAGACTATAAACATATGTACTGTATATTATTTATTAAAAAAATGTGGGCAATACATTATAGATTAATTTTATTAAAAAAATATTAAATTATTCTTATTTTTTAATTCAACTATAGGGGTGCGGCCGGGTAGGGGGCCCAACAAGACAATGTGCCCAGGGGCCTTTGAATTCCTTATTCCTATAAGTTAATTGAATAAACCAAAATGACCGTAGTGCATGTTTGAAAGTAAAAGTGTATGGGTGTTTTCCAGTAATGGGTTGCAGCTGGAAAGGCATCCGCTGCACAAAACATATGCTGGAATAGTTTGCGGTTCATTTCACTGTGGCGACCTCTGATAATTCAGCGACTAAGCTGAAGGAAAATGAATAAATTATTGATGGTCATTGAAAGTCTGATAAGTGATGTCAAATGATGATTCTCTGTATTTGCCGACTTCCTTCATTTCTGTGATATTTGTCTGTAAATGAACATGGACAGAATTTTTATTTTGAAATACGTTACACAAGAACAACTGTGCAAGCATTCAGAGAATTCACTCCTCCTCGTGTGACTGTTGACCATTATATGTGTGTGTTCCCTTGATTATACATGGCCTTGAACACTCATTTATGCCCAGTTGCGTGCTTACCTTACCTAATTACAAAATACATGTGACTGTGCAAGTGAGCTGAAGTGTAAACGGGCTAAGGACCACAAACCCCAGGGAAAGCCCTTTGGCATTTAGGCAGCATAATATCTTTCCTGTCTTTATCTATCAGCGGGACTCCTGTTTACACACAGACTGCTGCTCCTGGATCTTTGTTAGCATTGCTTCCTCTTCTCCCTAGACCTCAATTACATATGGAATGCTTATAGATGTGGCGGTCGGTTCTTTGACATGGGCAGGTTTGTCAGGACACTGAGAAGCAGATTTGATGCCAGAAATGCTATTTGCTGAGCGATCGATTTTCCTTTTGCAAATACATCGCCGTCCCTAGACTCCGTGTGTCTGGGTACACTGAAAACAAACAAACAAAAAAACATCTAAATATGAGAAATAAGTGAATAGTTTAGGAAGATACAGACTAGAAACAAGTCAAATTATCTGCTAGTGCAGTGAGAAAATTGTAATTGTTAAGATTTTGTAATTGTTTCAGCTTAAATAGGCTTTAGTAAGGAAAATAATGTCCTAAAATAAGTATCATAACACTAATTCTAAGCTGTGTTTAGTCTAATAATCTTAAAACTAGCTTGTTTATTGCTTTTTATCGCTTTTTACCTTTCTTATTTTGTGTGACAATGTCTTAAAACTAGAGTTATTAACCGGACAAATCATCTTTATTTGAGAATTGTCATTATACAGTGTTAAAGAGCCCCTATTTTGCATTTTAAAAAAATGTCATATTTTGGTTTTAGGGGTCTTCAAAAACATGCTGATATGCGTGAATGGTCAAAAAACACTTTCATTGTCTTATAACATTAATATTTACCTTATTACACCAGCGACTCCCATATGAATCGTTCAGCGATTCATTTGTTTCCAAACCCCTCCTTAGTGCGAAGCTAATCTGCGGTGATTGGTCCGATGACCCAGTCTGTTGCGATTGGTCGACTGCGTTCAGCACGAGACAGAGAGAAATTCCCAGTGCAGGATTGCAATAAAGCAATGCAGTTAAACACCAGCATATTACTCTACTCTTAACCCTAACCCAAGTAATAACCATGACACACATTTAGTATTAATTCACACAGTGACAAAAGTTGAACTATTTAGAAAATTGACCGCACCGCGTGTGTGTTGGAACAGCTGATTGTGGCTATAGCAAAGGCAAACAGCAGAGGATTGCCAGTTCAGAAACTCATATAAATCGGTAAAGGAAGAAGCACGCGTCACGTTTTTAACGTGGTTTTGGATGCAATATGTGAACAGCCCCATGCAGATTTCACCTGAGAGATACAGTACAAGCACTGATCTATAATCGATGTAACATAATTAAACACATAGTTTGCAAACTACATAACACAAGGCAACACTTTTAATAACACTTACATGTTTTGAGGAAGAAAAAACTGGTCCATTTGAACTTTAAAAGTCCCTGTCAACGTCTGACAAAGTCCCATAGTCTCTGCTGCTCCTTCAATAGCAAACAGCCAACAAATCCCTCATTGCAGCGAAGGTTATTGTATCAAAAATCTGAAACAAACACATAATTGGTTGGCTATTCTGTGGTCTTATGTGAGGATGAACTTTAACCCTTTATTTCCCGCAGCCGAATCTCCATCGGTCAGTGATCGTCATCTTCTTGTCATGATCAGTCCCGTCATTCCTCGCACTACCGCTAGTGTGTGGAGGGAAATCGCATTTTCGTTTTACCAGAACTGGAACTACATATTTGGTGATGTACCGTATAGACGTCGATGCGATTAAACAAAAGATCCAAACCCAACTCGATTCATTTATTCTACTCTGAGTCAACTATTTAGCTAAAAAATCTATAGTTTTAAACATGCTGCACTTTTAGATTTAAACCTCAGCCGGATGTTTTCATTCACTTAGAGCTGTGTTACACACTGCGTGGAAGCTCATTTTCAACAACCCTTGATAGGGGCTCTTTAAAATAAGCAAAAGCATTTAAACTTAAAGCAAGATTATTGTATGGATTAAATCTTCTTTTCAGAAATAATGTCAAAATTAAGTTTCTTTCATAAAACAAGCCAAATAACCTGCCAAAGGGGTAAACAACATATTATTTTTAAAGTGAAAGCAATAATATTTTGCTTGTTTTAAGGAAAGACTCACTTAATTTTGACATTATTTCTGAAACAAGGCAATCATTTTTACTTTTATGCTTCTGGATTTAAGATTTTTTAGATATTTTAACTAGAAACAAAAGGACAAACTCCAAAAAAGCATTAGCAAATGCATAGTTCACAATCTTTTGTTGAAATTAACACTTAAATCATTACTTGTTGTTTCTTAAAATACTGAGGCTTACTGCAACAGAACATAACTGTATCTATTTTGTCACTAAAGAACAAGTATAAGTGCGATTGAGCTATTTTTAATGGGAAAACATAAATTAAAAAAGTTTTTTTAATAGCTAAAAGTGTTAGCAATGCTAGGCTAATCTTAAATTAAGTCTTAGATTGTAATTAGGCTAAATGTGCAGGAGAAAGACATAACTACTAAGCTTGGTAACACTTTATTTTGATGGTCCATTTGAGAATCAGTAGACTGTCTGCTTAATATCTGTTGACATTGACATTTAACAGTCCTTCAACAGACATTTAACTGACTATAAGAAACTTTGCAAGTATACATGTTAACTTACACTAACCCCAACCTAACAGTCTACTTAGAATCTAATGAGAATTAATTGACATGTAGATGCAATGTAACTTATATTCAACAAACGGACCATCGAAATAAAGTGTGACCCTAAGCTTTACTAAGTAATAAAAACGGTAAATACCCTTAAAACAATCATAATAATCTTACACAATCTTGATCTTGCATACTATTGTATTCTTTAAGCAAGGTCAATATGATTTTTTTGGCTTGAAATAAGGACACAGTTAGACATCTTATTCGATTTTTGTGGTAACTTACTGGTAGCACTGTTGCTAGCCATTGACCACAACTGCCCCTTTACAGTAACCTACCACAAGTGCAGTGCCCTACCGCAATTTCATTTTTGCAGTAAAATAGCCTTATCGGAAGATTTTTTAAAATGCCCTTTAGCATTTTTTCATATTACAATATGACATTTTTTTTTTACAGTACTTTTACTGTAATTTATTTACATTTTACACCGGCAGTACTAAACCTTTATTTTTAGTATTTATTTTAGAATTCAATAAATTCAATCCATCCAAACAAGTAACAAGATCATGTACAACGGTATTTTAATTATTAATTGTTATTATATTACATTTTAAATGATTTACAATAATGATTTCCATTCTTCAATCTATTATTAATTAATTTGTTGATATTAATTAATGTCTTCAATATTATTTTCTGTCTTCAACTACAGTACCAGTGCTTAACTACTTTGATTACAGTAGAATACCACAAATTCCTAATGTGCAGTAAGTTACGGTAAAAGTTTTAAAATTACCCGCAATACAGTGCATTTTACAGTAGTAAACTGTAAAAAAAAGTATGTGGTACTTTACTGGGCTTTTTTACAGTAAATGACTGTAGAAGGACTTTTCATAGTGCATATCTGTACAGCTGTCAGATATTGGGATAATGGTGTGACAGAATTTGTACATGCATGTGGATGAGTGCAAGTACATATGGCTGGGGCAGATGGTATGAAGGATGTGCTATGACTCTGTTCCAAAACCTAGTGAATGTTTTAAGACATCATAGGCACGCTTTTGGCGCTGAAGCTGTTCCAAATGTTAGGCAGCATGATTCTTCTGGCTTCTAAAAATTAATATTAGCAAAATAAGCAGCAGTAAGTGCATTCTTTCTAAAGGAGGCAATAATAGGATTTTAAATAGCTACATAATAATAAACTCTATGGTAACAGTTGATTTTACTGCACTAATCTTTTAACATCAGTTTGGATTCAACCCTCAAAGGCTGGCAAAGTGGACTACAGTGTGGATAAATGTTTTCTGCCCACGTTCTAAATGCTGTTTGTTTGTTTGTTTGTTTGTTTGTTTGTTTGTTTGTTTTTTTGTAACCAATAAGTCATTTAATTGACTTTCATTTTCATGAATCATTAATGAACATAATCACAACAAATTACTCATTGATGATCTACTGTATATACCCATCTTTCAGCTTGGTTATGTAAATTATGATATTTTCTTAATTTCTTACTTTCCTAACTTAATAAATTTAATAAATAAATAAATAAATAAATAAATAAATAGATGCACAAATAAATAAACAAAGAAACAAACAAATAAATAAATAGTGCATACAAAAAATAAGCAAATAAACAAATAAATAAATAAATAATTAAATAAATAAATAAATAAAGTAAAACTCCTAAAATGTACCACAAAGTACAATTCAATGTAGTTTCGAGCAAAAATGGAAAAAAGGAAAGAAAATAATTATTTCTTGTTTCTTTAAATTTTATTTATTTATTTTATTTTTTTATTAAATTCATAGTTCAGTCATGAAGCATGCCTGCTCTTCTGCATTGTTTGACTTTGGCACCCACTTTGAATGTTATTACTCGATTTAATGGCCGTTATCAGTGGTTATCAGCTGAAAGATATGGGCCAGTGGGAGCCTTCTGCGCCTACTGGTAGGCCCAGAAGGCTGTAATCATACATCCGCATGGCTAATCAGCTATACTAATAGAGAAGATTCCAGATCCAGATCTGTTTATACATTACTGTGATGGTTGAGTTTACGATTGGGGTAGGAGTAGACGTTAATAAAATAAAAGTAATGGGAAATTTTATAAATAATCTAAATAATTATCATGGTTAATCAGCTATACTAATAGAGAAGACTCCAGATCCAGATCTGTTTTTACATTACTGTGACGGTTGGATTTAGGGTTGGGGTAGGCGTTAATAAAATACAATAAATGGGAAATTTAATAAATAATATAAATAATTGTTATTAACTTCCATCCGCAGCCTTATGTAAACAATAACTGATTAACCATGTGGATAGATGATAATAGCCTCCTACTAGCCCCTACTGGCCCATATCAGCTAATAACCACTAATAACGCCCATTAAATCGAGTTATATCATTCGAATCAGCTGGATTTTGGTGTACTGATCTTATAAACAGATTAACACAAAAAGTCATGATCCACACTCATTAAGTAATTGTGTTATATTTATTTATTTATTTATTTATTTATTTCACATTCTTCTGGAAATAAAACCACAAACATTTTAGCTCAACGCTATCCTCTGTGTGTTTCGAGAAATTCATAGCCCAAATTTAACAGTTTTGGAGTTTGTCTGTATTTTACCCAAATTTGGGTTTAAATAAACCAGCATTTTTAGTGCATAGTTTGTAAGTTTTTGGATTTAAATATTTTTATCTATGTTGATCAATCATTTACAATAAAAAAAAAGTTTTTTGTGACAATAAATGCATAATTTTCTTCCCCCAATGTAGTAAATTTGAACAGCTTACTTAGCACTCACTTACACTTGTAATATAGATCAATTGGGAATGAGTACTACTGTATAAATCATGGCACATGTTTTCAATAAGCACTTCACTTTATAGAAGAAAAAAAAATTATAAAAAATATATATACTTTTTTTCTTGTATTTAAATGACAAAATGTAAGATGTGAAAAAAAAAAAGATTCATTATGAATTCCTCCTATGCTGACTGAATTTCTGTTTACAGATAATCTGTTCAACCATTCAACACTAGAATGTGTCGAAAAACCTGGGAGCTGTTCCTTCATCCTTATAACAACAAAGTCAGAAAAAATGGGCCTTCTTATGTTTGACCCACTGAACAGTTAAACAATGGTTACAGTGTCGAGGAACATTTAACAGCAGCTTCGCTTGTGTCAGACAGCTGAAAAATTCAAGTCCTCCCCTTTATCCTCTCTCCCAAGATGACGTTGCCCACAGTCTTGCTGCCTTGTCTTGCCATGCCAGACTCATCATGTTGATCATTCACAGCTTCTGGGGAACAATCAGCACTTTGACCCAGAAAAGCAGCTTTGCATAATGACGGCAATATGTTTTGCCCAAACTGTGGAAGGGAACGCCTGATGCAGCGGCAGGCATTTTGATTAACACAGGCTAATAGCATTTCCACCCCGCAGGCTTGTTTTCATAGAACGGCCGAGTTTTTGTGTCCTCAGCTGTGCCAATATGAAATCTGTCTTCTTAATGCTCGTTCTATGCGTGGCAGTTTCGCACTGTATCAAAACACAGACATCAGATCTGATAACCGTTATACTCAAAGTAGCTGCGCGAACGATTGCTTCGCTTCGCAGAAGTTTTCCTAAGGCATTCAAATGTTAAACAGCATCGCAATTCTTTTCGGTAGCGCATGACTGCAGTTCTGTAGAGACTGTTCACAAACTTTTAAAGCGCATGTGGCTGCACCAAACCAAGCTGATTGAAAATATATGCCCACAGCAACATTTCTGGAAAATAGTGTTTTTTTTTTTTATTTGTATTTTTTTTCTGTGGGTTTGGGGTGGGTTGGGGGATGGGTGGGTGGGTTCAACACAAAATGAAAATCATCAGTGTATGGTGCTAAAACATATCCCATTGTATTCCAAATGGATACATGTGAATATGGGGATTGTTTTTCTTCTCTTTTTTTTCATGTTTGATGTTGTATGTACTTTGTATGTACAGATTGGAAAATGAGTGTCAGTAAAAGGACTTGCTTCATCAGTCAGTGTTGACCTCCCTACACTGTAAAAAAAAATGCTGGGTTCCACACAATTCCTTCATGTTGTCCCAACACAAATCGATTAAGTTAACTTAATTTTTTACACATTTAAGTGGATTGAACATAAAACAATTAAGTTTCAACTCATTTTAAAGAGCCCCTATTATGGGTTTTTGAAAATGAGCTTCCATGCAGTGTGTAAGTGAATGAAAACATCCAGCTGAGGTTTAAATCTAAAAGTGCAGCATGTTTAAAACTATTGATTCTTTAGCGAAATAGTTGACTCAGAGTCGAATAAATGAATCGAGTTAGGTTTGGATCTTTTGTTTGATCGCATTGTCGTCGACACGGTACATCACCAAATATGTAGTTCCAGTTCTGGTAAAATGTGAACGCGCTTTCCCTCCACACACTAGCGGAGCGCTGGGAATCATGGGACTGATCATGACATGAAGATGACGATTACTGAGAGATGGAGATTCGGCTGCAGGGAATAAAGGGTTAAAGTTCATTTTCACAATAATACCACAGTATAGCCAACCTAGTGCTGTGTTTGTTCTTGTCATTTTTCTGATTTTTGATACAATAGCCTTTGCTGCAACGTGGGATTCGCCGGCCATTTGCTTTTAAAGGAGCAGCAGAGACTATGGGACTTTGTCAGACTTTGACAGGTTCTTTGTCAGTAACTTTTACAGTTTAAATGGACCAGTTTCTTCTTCCTCCGGGTTGTAACATGTAAGTGTCATTAAAATTGTTGGCTCGTTTTGTGTAGTTTGCAAAATATAAGTTTAATTGTGTGTTAGTAGTTGTAATCACCCTGCGCGGCTTGTAATCACGTATCGATGATCAATCAGTGCTTGTACTGTATCTCTCAGGTTAAATCTGTATGGGGCTGTTTAGATATCACGTCCAAAACCGCGTTAAAAATGTGACGCGTGCTTCTTCCTTTACTGATTTAAATGCATTTCTGAACTGGCGATCCTCTGCTGTTTGCCTTTGCTATGGCCACTATCGGCTGTTCCTTAAATGCGTGGTGCAGACTGGGTCATTGGATCAATCACCGCAGATTAGCTTCGCGCTAAGGAGGGGTTGGGGACAAATGAATCACTGCAACAACGATTTATATGGGAGTCGCTGGCATAATTAGGTAAAAATAAATGCGTATTATAATACAATGAAAGTGATTTTTGACCTCACATGCATATCAGACTGTTGTTGGAGACCACTAAAACCAAAATATGACATTTTTTTATGCAAAATAAGGGCTCTGTAAATAAGTAGTTTGAACTATTTTTAAGTGTACATGCTAAAAGTATGTTGTGTAGGGCTTCCATGAATTATGAAAACACAATACTGCATTCTAAAACATTCTTTTAAAGCTATATGTGCAGCGGTCCTTCCTATGCCAGCAAGAAATGTGTTTGTTTTTAAAATACATCTATTAGACATCCAAACATGGACATCCTGGCTTAAAGTTGAGCTATCAGTGAAAATTTAATAGATGTTAAACAATAAGATTGACTAGTCATTAAATAGACTGAATGAATAGGAATGAATGTCTACACATGTGGATTTGTCAGAACAGTTTGATGACTCGTCTATGTTTGGACATCTATTAGATTGCCCCACCAACTCAATACTGAAAAACGCAATTAGTTAGGGCAACTCAAACCTTTTGAGGAAACTGATTGCTACAAACCATTTGAGTTAAAACAAACTAATCTATATGAGTACCGTGAACATACTCCATTTAAGTTGAAGTAATGAGGTATCTATTTAACTCATTGCCTTCAACACTGAGTTCAAAACTCTTTTCATATAAGTAGAATTAACTTTCTGTAAATTTTGAGGTAACTACACTCATTTCATTTGATGAAGTTGACTGCTGAGTTTTACAGTGTACTTAAAATATACAGGTTCTTTAACAGATTAAAGGGCCATGAAACCCCCCTGTCTCAGCAGGGTGTTTTTACACCTCTAGTTTGGAAAAAGTCATAAAAGCGGGTGTGTCCAGCTCTGTTTAGGTGGGAGTGTCGGGGGAGGGAAAGAGGGGTAGTTTTTCAAAAATGGGAGTTTCTAGAAGGGCACATGCTGATTTTCACAGAGGCAAAACAAACACACAGATGCAAGGGAGAAAGACAGTGACTGTGTTTACATGGATATCAGTAATCAAATTATTTGCCAAATTATAAATTTGTCGACTTTAACTGCGGTTGGGAACTTTTACTTTATATTCAGGAACATTTCTTGCATGTCCCCCGTGACAAACAAGATCTTGAACTGCTGGATAGAATGAATGGGAGAAAAAAATCCTCTGCATTTCTCTGCAACTTAGATGCACTTGGTAGGTAGCGTCAGAAAGCCTGGTGTGTATAGACTACCCTGTCACAAAATGCAGCGAAAATCGTAAATGATGGTAATAGTTTGATTGTGGTGTTTACATGTTTACATTCGGAGAGCAGCATTTACAGTACAGTGAATCTTTCAGTCTATAATATTGTACTATAATATTGCAATGATATTAACATACTGTAAACTTAGTAACTAAATAATTTTGACTATGGTATGTCTTTAAAAACTTAAAGAGCACTGCTGACGATATGAACTAACTTTGCCATCTGAATGAACAAACAAAAGGCACTGATCTCACACACACTTACCAAATCTGTAGCAACAGGACAATCAACACAAACTGGAACTTTGTCTTTTTTTAAAAGGAGACAAGCGGCAAATCTGGATTTTATCATTTCCAGATGCGAAAAGCTCTCGGGTAAAAAATGTTACTTACAAACGTATTTATGTCACATGTCGCATGCACTGTAATCCACACGTGAGTCCAGCTGCGCTCTCATAGCGGGGAAATGAAAACAAAACCTTCGTCGCAGCACATTAATAAACGCAACACTGATGACCCATGTTTCTAAATTCTTGTTTTTCCACTTGTTTTGGCAACACACCATGGTGTCTCGCTGTCATATGAACACTGTAACAGGTAAAAACAGTCTTCGAAGCTATCATGCATATTAATGAAGTTGCACCGCATAGAGCGCACTGATTGGTTTGAACCAAGTCTTTTTTTAATGAATTGATGCTGCACATTCAGAGACGTCACGATGTACTCTCAGGTACAGACATCCAGTCTCCACGATGGAATACACACAAGTATCTAATCGCCGTGACGCAGCTTCAAAAATTCGTTTTAAACCGGAAGAACGAATTTGCTCAAATAACGAAAAAAACAACCACGTTTCACTTTTTTTGTGAAATATATGTGTCCTAATAGTGTTTATAGCAGCGTGGGACACATATATGACTGTCAACAGCTCAAAAAATGTTTTTTTTTGGTATCTTGTGACCCTTTAAATAAAAACAAGCTTGGCCAAGAAGTTTTTCTAAGTGGAATAATACACCCCGAGTCACTCAGTTTTCTACAGATTTAAACCTGGAAAAAGTCAGATGAAAGGAGATGAGCTAAACCATGCATAATCTTATAAGGTACACAACCATTTTTAAACTTGATGATTTCCCAACAGGTTTTTAAAATAGTACAGTGATGAAAACTAAATACTATAAACTGCTTGTTTATATAATAATTCCAGAGGTTTGAAAACTGTAGATTTTGTGTTAGACCAACTTATCATACAATCTGTCAATTGATATGAGAGAGGATCATATAATTTAAATACATTTTTGCAGTCTTATTTGATAAATAATTTCTATAATTAACTATATTCAATTTCACCTTTTCTTACATACCATTTTTATATGTGTTTTAAAACCAAGACAGGAGTCCAGAAAACCCCTAGGTATTTTTATAACTTGAACTTTCTCTCCTGAGATAACAACATCCAGTTTTGGATCAATGAATGCCACATCCTTTAGAGAAGTACCTGCAAGCTGTTTTCAACACATTTTATTTTAGGTTTCACTGATTTGGCCAAGGGCGATGCGATGGCGCAGTGGGTAGCGATGTCGCCTCACAACAAGAAGGTTGCAGGTTTTTAGCCTCAGCTGGGTCAGTTGACATTTATGTGTGGAGTTTGCATGTTCTCCCCATGTTTGCATGGGTTTCCTCTAGACACTCCAGTTTCCCCCAAAAGTCCAACGATATGTGGAATAGGTGAACTGAGTAAGTAAAAATTGTCTGTAGTGTATGTGTGTGAATGAGTGTGTATGGATGTTTCCCAGTGATGGGTTGCAGCTGGAAGGGCATTCGATGCGTAAAACATATGCTGGATAAGTTGGCGGTTCATTCTGATGTGTCGACTCCAGATTAATAAAGGGAATAAGCCAAAAAGAAAATGAATGAATGAATGAATGAATGGTTCAGCCACGCTATTACTTTTGTTAAACCATTGTTCTACTTCTTTTTAACCTCTTCAACATTTTTACCATGCGTAAAAATGACTGTATTATCAGCATGCATAACGATGTTACACTGTTGACTGTAGGCAAATCATTAATGTACATGCTGAAGAGCATTGGCCCCATTATTGACCCAATTTTGACCCCAATATTGGGTTAGTGTCATATGTAGAGTAATTGATACAAAAAAAGACACTGTTCTACTAAAGCTTTTTTTGTTTAGAGAAGAAGGAGCAAAACATTGGTATGTCTAGCGTAGGGTTTATTTTGTTTTGGTTGACTTTGAATTGTCCATGTAAATGTAAAAAAAGATTTAGCTAAATTCCTAACCTGGCATGTTTTCACCTAAACACAGCCAGTTACTGTATCTTATTCAGACTTCATAGCCAGATGCTGACAAATGCGAACATTCATTCAAAACTTCTCACAAATTCTCACGCAAATTCTCACGATAATAACTTGGCATGATGTCCTTGTTTTCCTTTTTGGTCCCACTTTATATTAAGTGTCGCTTATACCTGTGAACTTACACAGTAACTAGGTGTAAGTAGTATGTAACTACAGTGTATGTACACACTGGTACATAGTATTTACTTGTGTAATAAGGGTGTAACTACAGTCATGTAACAACACACTGAATAGTAAAAGTTCAAATGTGTAACAGGACATTAATAACACAATCTTTGGTAAACGACCTACTTTAATGTGATTACTGTTTCTACAGTTTACCTTAAAACAGCATATAAACATAAGGCATTTGTATACTTCTGAACACACTTATACTTTTTGGCAGAAGTTTGCTCAAAGGCTTAGGTTTTATATATTACACAGTAATTTGTGACCATTTTGCACTTTATATTGAGTGGACAGTTCCTGATGATTTACCTTGTAATTACACTGGTATCACAAGGTGAAACCTTCTAATGCAGCATTATTTCTGCCATTCTTATTCTAATACAGTGTTCAGAAGTACAGTACATGGTATGCAAACAGGTGTGGAAGTGGGAAAACACCTGCAAGTATATTGTTGTTACATAATGCACTTATGTAGATCTTGTTACAGATGTGTACTTTTTTAGTGTTGTTACCAACGCCCTGTTACACATTTGAACTTACACATACTATTCAGTGTGTTGTTACATGTGTGTAGTTACACCAGTATTACACAAGTAAATACTATGTACCAGTGTGTACATACACTGTAGTTACATACTACTTACACATCCAGTTACCATGTAAGTTCACAGGTATAAGCGACACTTAATATAAAGTGGGACCTTTTTTTTCTGATTGGAGCTTTTAATCTTTTTTTATAATAATAAAAAAGTACTGTCCCCATTTTTTTTAACTCATACATGATAATTAATGAGATATTAATCATATTTCGACCAATAACTAGAAATCTTTTCATGGTTTGCATTTTAGAATTGTTCAACAGGCCCTAACATGGTTGCATGTATCAGTCAAAATCGAATTAAGTGTATGTCTGCATCTGTTAATGCAGTCTTTAAAATTAAGTTAGAAAAGTGTGAATGACCCTGGTTTAAAATTATCCAATGTATTTTGATTGAAGGCTTAAGTAAACAATAAGAAATAATCAAGGAAAAAATAAATAATCAAGGAACATTGTGGAACAAAATACATATGAAGTTAATAGTAACACTACAATAACAGTACATAAATTATGATGTATTAATGTGCAAACTAAACATTACTTTATTATGAATTAATGATGAGTTAAGGTACGCACTAATCATGTACTAACTTTAACTACAACATGAGTCACGAGTTCATGTGTGAACAACGACTACCTTAATTTCTTGTTAGTACATGTTGTTAATTAATGTATTAATTAACATTGACGTTTAAGCTAAATGTAACCAACATGAACTCATGAGCTGTTAAAGCATAATCATGTCATGACTTTACTTGGAGGGGCACAGCACCAATAACTCATCCTTAACTACTCATGAGCTCCTGTTCATGCTGATGTTGACAGAACACTTTTCTATCGTCATTCATTGTAAACTCACTAGTTGGACGTGCATAAGGAGTTCATGAGTGGTTAGGAATGGGTTAATGATGATGTGCCCCTATACGTAAAGTCACAACATAATTATTTATTAACATATGATGAGTTCATGATGGTTAAATTAAACATAAACTGATGTGGTAATTAATACATTAATTAACAAACAATCATGTACTAACAAGTAATTAAGGTAGACGTAATTCACACATGAACTCATGTGACTCATGTTGTGGTTAAAGTTAATTCATGATTAGTGCATGATTTTTTTTGCCATTTCTGCAGAGAATTTTGGTAAAAATCTGCGGATTTCAGTAGAATTATTTTGGGAGTATCATAACTAAAACCTTTATAACTTTTATTTAATGTTTAATATGCAAATACAATTCATATAATATCTACTAAAAGACAGAAAATATTACTGTACAAACTGCATTGTACATAAATCAGACGAACATTTTCATATTAGTCAATAATATTACTGTAATTAATCTATAAACTGAATAATTTTAGATTTACACACATTTACTCAAGTAAATAAACAGAATTAATGATGGGCTAAAACATCTGCGGAAATCTGCGGAAAATCTGCAGAATTCTGCCGATTCCGTGTGGGCCTAGTCATGAGTAGGGCCAGACAGAATCTGTGGACGTATTTTGCAATTTCTGCAGAGAATTTTGGTAAAAATCTGCAGATTTCTGAGGAATTATTTTGGGAGTCTCATAACTAAAACCTTAATATGTAAAATAAAAAATAATACCTTTTTAACTTTTATTTAATGTTTAAAATGCAAATCCAATTAGATTCACTTACTTTGGTAAACAAAGCAAGTCTCTCATGTAATATCTACTTAAACGACTACTGTACAAAATATTACTGTACAAACTGCATTGTACATAAATCAGATGAACATGTTCATATTAGTCAATAATATTACTGCAATTAATTTAGAAACTAAATAATTTTAGATTTACACACATTTACTCAAGTAGATAAACAGAATTAATGATGGGCTAAAAATCTTCTGTGTGGGTCTATACATCATTAATACACAGTAAAGTAATGTTTAGTTTATATATTAATACAACATTATTCGTGTACTGTTATTATAAAGTCTTACCAAGTTCATGAACTGGCTTTTTTTTTGTTTTTTCTGTCATCTGAGATCCACTTATGACATTAATGTGGTTCTTACTGTCAAAAACATCAATAAGCAATAAGCTTTATTGTAGTCAGATTTTGCTGTCGCAGAGATTGTGTAGATTTTTAAATTTGATTTGACTCCCTTTACAGTTCACATGAAGAACTGAATGTGTCTGTGGGTTGATCTGACAGTGGCCTTTGCAAGTCAGTGGGCAGAGCTACAGAATTAAGATTTGATATTCTTATGTGGAGGCAGTGTTCAACCTACCTATGACATCATAGATAGGTACATTCCAGGATCTGCCGTTTTCTGGGCCTGATGTCAATAAAAGGTGTTTTTTTTGTCATTAAAAATGACATTTCAGTTCCGAAAACCTGATTCTGTATTCTGTAGTATGCTTACCTCTAATATATCAAAAGCTTGAGTAAAAGTTGAGATCTCATTTCATGACCCCTTTAAACCCCTCATGACCTCCTTTTGAGTTTTTGTCAAAATTTAAATGAAAATGAATAAATTTGGTTTACTGCCAAAAGAGTTCATTTCAAATGGAAGCTGTTGTTAATTATATGCATTCAGCCAGGTATATTTCTTTGATATTTCATGTTTTTCAAATGAGCCTAGGTTAGGCTGCACGCACAGCAGCACAAACAGGACTAATGTGCGGCCCCCGCGGTACTACTGTGGCAATGAAAGAAGCAGATTTCATTATGGTTAATAAGTGACCTCCCTCACTGAAGGACACTGATTATTCCGTTCCCCGGGTCCCTTTAAGAATCACGTTCAGTTTACTTTCTGGGCCCCATTCACTCTTCTTCATGCCGCATATTGACTTTCCTGTGTTTTTCATGTCAAGTTTAACATCTCCGCTGACCACACTGTCATGCCAATGGTCTAGCAGTGACGTAAACAACTGTGACACAAGCTGATGTGATTTAGATAATGTAATATCTGGAAATACATTTCCTTGTACTTGATGTAAACACTTCCTGACGTTTGACAGCGTAATTGTTCTGAACTGCAGCTGTGGCCTTGTGGAAATCGTTCTGTTCTAGGAAATAAGTGAAGTGTGAAACCAAATGGAGCAAATTTTGTTTAGGAAAGTTTCTTACATTTAATTGTTGACTTGGAAATCATGGAGCATTGCTAGTTTTAATCCACTTATAGCAACACATTAATATGTGTAAATTAAGTATGTAGTCTACATGCACAGTGTGTGTGAATATTTGATAATCTATTTACTTTATGGGGCTCACAGCGCTGTTTCAGAGCAATATGTTTAATGCACACTCAATCTCAGTAGGTTTACGGATGATTTGCATATAGTGTGCGTTATAAACGCAGATGGTATATTTGCACTCGGTTCACCAGATTTCAAATGGGAAATCTGCACATGAGACTGAAAATTGTTAGTAAATTCATAAAAAAAAACATGTCATATGCATCTTTATTTACATCTGGTAAAAACATTTTTTTGTCAGTCCAATCAAACATGGACAATGCTAAATGTACATGGGATCTAAAATGTTTTAAGGTTGTCCGCTTTTGACCGCTTCTAGAGGTAGTCAAAAAACAGAATTGCATTTATAAAGTAAAGATATTTATGATGTCAAATGCCTTTAAACCAGGGGCGTCCAAACTCGGTCCTGGAGGGCTGGTGTCCTGCACATTTCAGTTCTAACCCTTATTAAACACACCTGAAGCAGCTGATCAAGCTCTTTCTAGGTGTACTAGAAACCTCCAGGCAGATGTGTTGAGGGAAGTTGGAGCTAAACTGTGCAGGACAGCAGCCCTCCAGGACCGAGTTTGGACACCCCTGCTTTAAACAGATGAACAGATGAATATGGGGCATGTTGTGCAACAATGTGCACCTAAAACAATATTATGTTTATTTATAAACTGCAGGGATGCAGATATGAAGAGTTTAGATGCAAAAACCTTTGTGCCGTCTGAAATTTTACAGTTATTTTACAATAGACTTTTGGAAATTACTTATTTTTGCCATAATAGTGAAATTACTGAACCTACACATAGAAGCCTTATAAAAATTCAAATTTTAGAAGTAAATTTCTGATGGCGTTTTGAGGTTTTTGCATCTGAACTCTTCATATTTACTACATCCAGTCACACAATTTACATTTCAAATCCTTGTTACACACATTGTGTTCATAGGCTTGCCAGTAGTGCAACATGACATAGTTCATAGATTAGAACTACAGAGGATGAGATGCAGAACAGTGGTTTCCAAAGTGGGGGTCGTGGGACAATGAACGGCTTGGCGATTTCGAAAAATCATTCATTCATTAATTTTCTTTTCGGCTTAGTCCCTTTATTAATCTGGGGTTTGCCACAGCGGAATGAACCACCAACTTATCCAGCATATGTTTTTACACAGCAGATGCCCTTCCAGCCACAACCCATCTCTGGGAAGCATCCATACACACTCATTCACACTCATACACTACAGACAATTTAGCCTACCCAATTCAGCTGTACTGCATGTCTTTGGACTTGTGGGAGAAACCGTAGCACCTGGAGGAAACCCACGCAAACACAGGGAGAACATGCAAACTCCACACAGAAACGCCAACTGACCCAGCCGAGGCTCGAACCAGCAACCTTCTTGCTGTGAGGCGACAGCACTACCCACTTCACCACTGCGTCGCCTTCCAAACATCAAATTAATTTTATTAAACGATTAGAATGACCACAATTTATCCATAACCTACTCAAGACAAAAACAGTAGTTAATAGTAACATTGTTAACATGTTAATAATAAACATAAAAAAAACAACATGCAAATAAAAAGCCATCAGCCTTTACATGTTTTGCGACTCCTGGAGGGTTTACGTTATAGTAAAGACACAGCAATAGCATCAGATGCAGCACATTGATTGTATGGCATCAGGTTAAACTTTCTGACACCTTTACGACACTCACGTACATTTAAAAAATATACAGGCCACAACTGAGCATGGAGCATGGTCTGCGAGTGGTGTTCTCCAAAATTAAATGATGAATAGACTTGGGCCTTGTGGTATGTGTGCGCCATTTTGTGTAAGGTTTATATACTGTATTTATAACCACCTCAGAGAGTTTTGGGGGTTGCGAGTCACTGGCATTGTTATTTTTTGGGGTCGCGGGCTGAAAGGATTGGGAATCCCTGATGTAGAATATGATAAAATAAAACAATTTTGAATGAACATTTAAATAAAAATTTTCAATATTTTTTAAATGTTGATTAAAAATTAACGAATAAACAAACGACTTTTTTGAAATAATGTGCCCATTTCCTCTTAATTTTCTTAAAACGAATGTTGTTAGGCGTACGGATACTGGGTTGTTTCAAACCAAGATTGCGTAAGATATGGACAAATTGTTTGGTGGGTGAGTGGGTGGGTGGGTTGGTTGTTTGGTTGGTTGATTGGTGGGTGGGTTGGTGGGTTGGTTGGTGGGTGGGTGGATGGGGTGGTTGGTTGGTTTTGGGTCTGTTGGTTGGGTGGTTTTGTTGGTTGGTTGGTTGGTTGGTTTTGGGTCTGTTGGTTGGTTGGTGGGTGGATGGGTTGGTTGGTTGGTTATGGGTCTGTTGGTTGGTTGGTGGGTGGATGGGTTGGTTGGTTGGTGAGTGAGTGGGTGAGTGGGTTGGTTGGTGGATGGGTGGGTTGGTTGGTTGGTTGGTGGGTGGGTAGTCTGGTTTGTGGGTTTGGTTGGTTGGTGGGTGGGTGGGTTGGTTGGTTTTGGGTTTGTTGGTTGGTTGGTTTTGGGTCTTGGTTGGTTGGTTGGTTGGTTTTGGGTCTGTTGGTTGGTTAGTGGGTGGATGGGTTGGTTGGTTGGTTGGTTATGGGTCTGTTGGTTGGTTGGTGGGTGGGTGGGTGGATGGGTGGGTTGGTTGGTTGGTGGGTGGTCTGGTTTGTGGGTTTGGTTAGTTGGTTGGTTGGTTGGTTTTGGGTCTGTTGGTTGGTTGGTTGGTTGGTTGGTTTTGTTGGTTGGTTGGTTGGTTGGTTGGTTGGTGGGTGGATGGGTTGGTTGGTTTTGGGTCTGTTGGTTGGTTGGTTGGTTGGGTGGGTTGGTTGGTGGTTGAATGGGTTGGTTGTTAGGTGGGTTGGTTGGTGGGTGAGTGTGTGGATGGGTGGGTTGGTTGGTGGGTGGGTGGATGGGTGGGTTGGTTGGTGGGTGGTTGGGTGGGTTTGTGGATGGGTGGGTTGGTTGGTTAGTGGGTGAGTGGGTGTGTTGGTTGATTGGTTTGTGGGGTTGGTTGGTTGGGTAAATGGTTGGTTGGGTGGTTGGTTGGTTGGTTGGATGGTTTTTTGTTTGTTTGGTTTGTTGGTATTTTGATTTGTGACTTGTAATGGTGCCTTTCGATTGCACTTTTGCAAAACAGTGCTATCAATCAAAATGAGGTTAATTTAAACACAATTTGTGTTCTTTGTAGATAATCCCTAACCTACTGTTTTTCCTATTTGAAATTCAAGCATTATTCATTTACATTTATACCTTTGTCAGAGGCTTTGGAGCATAATTTACAGTATTTTGAAGGTGTGAAGATGTAATTATGCAATACTTTACCAAAATCTAAATTGCATTTTTAAAAAGGTTTCTTTGGGATGTCTTACTCCCCACTATTTTAGTAAAGTCCTATAGTTTTCCTCTTTCAGTAAAGTGATCTTTGTATACCATATATATATATATATATATATATATATATATATATATATATATATCAGAATATATGGCATTTTGCATTATAAATAGTTTTCACACACCCTGATGAACATAAGAGCTACTGTTTCAGTATGACGTTTATATTTGTACTTCTTTCAGCCTTAAGATAAGCAGCAGTGATATTAATTGCTAAATGTGTATCACATTACAACTCAAATAGCTTTTTTATAAAGCATAATCTCATCATCCCAATATGAGTTGACCAAATAGGGTAAACCTAGAAAGTGATTAAATTTACTTCTATGGTAAACACACCCATATTTCTCCTGTTGTTTTGCTTGAGTTCTATTTACTTTAGTTGTATTGTCTCTGCTCCACAGAGGAACATTTGGCTTGCTAGATTTGAAGGCTGCAGTTATATTTCGGATGCAGATTTTATAATTCAGGCTGCTAGTGTTATTGTTGGCAGTCATTCAGTGTGCTTCCATATTGTGTATAATATTTTATATTCGCAGGATGTGTATTCACATAATAGGAGCAGGAAACTCACAAAATGACTAATCAGTACTACAGTGTTTTTTGATGTGTGAATAGTGCCCAGCATAAATGAGTACACTTACAGATCTCTTACAGATCTTTCTGTTAAATTAATATGTCCTATTGGATGCTGTACAATAATATATTTGTGTATATACACATTAGATTAGTTTGTACCAAAGCCAAAAATAGAGCTAATTTAACAAAATTACTTAAGATCACAGTCCAGAATTAGTACACCAAAATGAATATGTTAAAGTAACATATTAAATTAAAAGAGATAAAAAACTAAGATAAACATAAATATAATAATTTGTTAAAGTTTAGTTCATAATTTTATTTAGCTATACCTCTTTTTTAATTTAAATGTACTTTCTTTCTATTCTTACTGATATTAGATGACCAAGCTCTTATTTTAATTAATACAATTGTTTAATACAAGTACTTTGTTTAAATGCACTATATATTAACACAATATATTTTATTGTTCATATTTAGGTCTGTCACAATCATCAATATATTAACTTATCACACAACACATAGACATGACCTCAATCATTTTTGGTAATGCAATATATATCTCTCATACAGAAAAAAACTATTCTAGCAATGTTTTAGCTGATTGCGCAACCTTTCAATCTCTATTTTAGGTGTCAATGTCAGTATGGTTAATAAAAAAACACCATAGTATTTACTATAAATTATTAAAGTATATTTTCATGTGGGTGTCTGACAACTCAAAATAGATCTTGCACTTTTTCCTTGAATGTCATTTGATGTCCTTGACGTCATGATCTAATAATCTAACCTAATATTAATGTCTTATGATGTTGTGTGCCTGCTGGGTTTGTTATTATTTATCTAGGATATGACTTTCAATGATTCCAATGGCTAATTATTAAATTGTTATTTACTAAAATTATGAAATTGTTATAATTTATAGTATTTGTTAATTACTATAATTAAATGAAATATTCTTAATAATAAAACTTGTGTTTTTTGGAAGAGTTTACTTGCATTGTAATGATATTATATTGTCATTCTGTCATTATATAATGAGTGACATAAAATGGTCTTAAAATTACAATAATATCGTTTATCGCAATATATTTTGGTGCAATATATCGTACAAAAAAAAAAAAAAGGAACAGATATCGTGACAGGCCTATCTACTGTACACTCATCAGCCACTTTATTAGGTAGACCTGTCCAACTGCTTGTTAACACAAATTTCTACTCAGCCAATTACATGGCAGCAACTCAGTGCATTCAGGCATGTAAACATGGTCAAGACGATCTGCTGCAGTTCAAACCGAGCATCAGAATGGGAAAGAAAGGTGATTGAAGTGACTTTGAACGTGGCATGGTTGTTGGTGCCAGACGGGCATGCAATATGATATAATGCAATAAAATACAATACAATGTGTACAAATCCTACATTCAATAAATGACTTTTGTTGCTTGTTCAAACTACTTATTTAAAATGAGTTGAAGCAACACAATTATTTTGTGTTTTTTGGTGGACAACTTAATTGTTCTATGTTAAATCCACTTACATTTGTAAAACAAAATGACTTTTGGGATGTTGGGATTTGAAGTAATGTAATTGGTGTAATATAATTGTGTGTATAATTGTTATTTTAATTGGATAAGAGCAACTACAGTATATAAAATACAGCCAACTATGTAAACAGCTGCACTTGCATCCATTTATTGTAATCATTTACTCAAAATGCTCATTCAACTGTGTAAAAACTGTCATGTTTTTATCTACAAGTAAATCCAGCAGACACCTATGCAGCACGGGAAGGTTTGGTGTTGAATGTATTCGACACAACCACAACATTATACAGCAAGGCTACATAAAAATGGTGCTTCTAAACCCAGATTCCGAATTCCGACTCTAATTGGATGTTTTTTCGAACCCTCGACAAAGAGTGTGAAGCAAACATCCACCTGAATAAATTGAAGCCTAAACACCCGAACGCAATTCTGTGTCACCACAGGAATGTAAAAAAACACAGCATGAATACAATTATGGTAATGTTTTGCATCTTAACACACACACCACAGTCCACCGCGACACCTGAATTAGCAATATTCGCGCCGATTAATCATCTGCGTATTGATTGCACTCGTGCTCTTAGTTTCACCCTCCCCGTGGAATGTCCTACTAATGCTGAACCGGGCAGTTAAAGCAGGCGACCCAAACAATGATTACTATTATTCATCAGTCTGATGACTTCATGCCATAGAAAATGAGTGTAGGAACAGCTTTTGTGGCAATTTTTATCCCTCATAGTCAGCCAGGCAGGAACATCAAGTAGAGAAGTAAATGCGTTTCCAATTCCCATGGCTACACGCACACACATACACTCACACATGAGGGTGAGGGGCTGAGCTAAAATAAAAACCCCAGCCATCAAACCCCTAACTTCCCCCATGTGTCTCCTAGGGCTATATCTGGCTAGAAAGCAGGGGGCAGTTACTCAGACAGAGCGTCGCAAGCGTGTGCTGCAGATACCGGATTGAGAGTTCAGGAAATTCCTGCAGACTCTGGGCAGGGATTTTGGCTTGCGCGTCTGCTATTGGAAAAAGCTGACAGTGTTGGAAAGGTGGGGGACTGTAACTGCCTGGAATCAGTCGGAAAAAGAAAGAAAGCGAGAGACAGAGGAAAAATAGGCCTCATGCCATCTTTAAGGGGTGTCAGAGTCTACTTTTATCAGGTCGTCACACCCCTTGCGCGCTAGCTTGGACTTCAGGTTGAGAGCCATGGTCAGGATGGTAAGTTTTCAACTCGTTGTTTCTGACTTGCGCTTTGTGTGAGGAAACGCATGTGACTTCCTGGCAGCAGAGAGACAGGGTTGCGCTTAATCTGAACTGCTACTTCATTCTTCGAGTTTTCTGTCTGTGCCGGAGTTATTTTTATCTCTCTTTCTTTGCCACGCTATCTTTCAGTTCCAGTTCAGTTGGATTATTCTGCTACTTTTTAAATAGAAGAGTTGATTTAATTGAGAGCCAAAAAAAAAAGTTTGTGTCCCGACAGAAGACAAAGGTTTCCTCCACTTTTCTTTTATATCTTGCTCTGTTTTTCTCCTGTCCAGATGCTACTGCTGCTCGATTTCTCCATCTCACTGCCTCCACACATTTGGTTTCAATTACTTCGGCCCTATGGGAAGTGTGCTACTATAAATAAGTAACAACGGGGTTTAGCTGAGGAAAGATTGCAGAGTTACTGACAATGATAAAGTGAAATGTGTGCAAGTTGATTGTTGCTATTGTTTGTGATGATGCCAGGTTGGAGTGGAATAAGGAGGGATTAAAGGGGGAGGAACTTTGGCTGGAGAGTGAAGGAAACAGCTGGGAAGGTTATGGAACATTTGGTTACTGTTTGCCCTTTAGTGTCCGAGTCAAAAACAGACCCACTCCCCCTGCCCAACCGGCCCCAAACATGACCATTGGCCTTTGAGAATTTGAAATGGCCTGAGATCAGCCTTTGAAAGCTGTTTGAGATTCTGCTAAGGTTTGTAGTGAAGAGTAACGAGGGAAACGTGTAAGCTCAAGAAGGAAAATAAAAAAGATTCTGATATAGATTTGGCTTTGAACTGTTGCTAAACAAGATGCAACTGACAGTTCTTGTAAATTAGATGCATTAAAGGGATAGCACACATAAAAGAGAAAATTATGTCATCAGTTGCTCATCTTTTACTTGTTCTAAACCTGTTTGATGTTATTTGTGTTAAACACACACACACACACACACACACACACACACACACACACACACACA